>MU889724.1:0-15247 GCA_036418205.1 Ostertagia ostertagi
AGAAGATTGACGGATTTGGATTTGAACAGACGTATGATGCTGCTTTGAAGAAAACTCAAAACGGACTTGGAAGAAGAAGAAAAGGTCAGGAGACCAATTCAAGAAGGGCCCACAGCGTTTGCGGCACCTTCTTGCGCTGCTCTTGTTAGAGAAAGATGGCCCCAGAAGAGGGGATTTCTACTCGAGTCGTCGTATCGTTCAAGGAGCTACGTGAAGTGCTGTACGAATGGACGACTAATAAGATTTGGGTTATCGTCTGGCCGATTGATCCAATGCTGTAAGGAGGACGAGATATGCAGTATAGTGAAGGAGTGCGAGCGTCATTTTGAGGAAGGCGGCCGCGTGGTCGCTGTGTGGCCTCCTGTTTTGGAGAAAAACATTCAAATATGGAAAAAAATGGCAGAACTTTGGACGATGCTCGAGGAGTCCATTGGCAAGCGCGCAGGGCCAAAACAGTTTTTTCGCTCGTCGGGAACGCGTATCGAGAACGGAAAAATTTTTTGTGAGGTTGGTGCACCAGAGATAGCAGTACCATTTTATGGCTCAGATTGCACAGTATCGTGTGCCAAGATGTTGTATGAGACTATTAGGAAAAGAGTGGCCACGTCGATTCCCCTTCCGGAACTCAAAAGGCAGGAGTTCGTGTCGATGAGGACATCGACTACCCCGGGGGGCGGCATGTGGCAGGAGGGAGGTCGAACCCGTACGGATAGGTCACTTGGTGATCGACCGCCCAAGAGGCGTAGTTTTGGCGGGAAGTGTTAAGATAAAAAGGGGGCAAGGAGATTCTCAGAGTTCTTCTTCTTCTTGTCGTAGTCGCCCAGACGGGGCACTCCAAAACCGCGCCTCGCCGTCCCGAATTCATTCCCCTATTCAACGTCATCGCTAATTCCGAAGGCCCGAGGATCCCATCACCGAGGCCCGAATATTGTGATATCGATCTTAATACTGTTGTTTGTAATTATTGCGTGCCGTTTTCGTTAATTAATTGTTTCGTTGTTTGATAAACTTTGTTGTATTTCGTGCGTGTGACGGTGTAACCCGTTGAGAAAGCGGTCGTACTTCACAAGAACCAGGGTCCCATTGCTACATGGGGGCCGAACCAGTGGAGTAGACCGTTAGTTGAGGATAACCTTGCTTAAGTTAAGAAGGCAAGGTAGCATGTTGCAGGCAAAACGGTCGACAGGTTGGAAGACCGTAATAAGTAAGGGAGTAGAAGTGAATTCAGTTGGGCATAATTCATTGCCCCCGTGGCTTGTATCGATTATTTGGGCCAGGTTGCAATAGAGAGCGGGTATAGATCGCTTGCTAAGGTAGTGGTAAGCGTATCGATTGATCGAATTGGACGCAACAGGGTGTTGTGTCCGTAGTGGTAGCTTCGCGCCCTTTTGGTATCGATTGGTTGGATTGGACGTGGTAGGGCGTCGTCCGCATTGATCGTTGGCTGTAGTATCGACTATAGGGGCCAGGTGCAATATTGATATTGTGATCGTACCATTGCTCGTATCGATTGTCTGTGTTCGACGCAATTTGGTGTTCACATATCGTCGGTTATCGTTGATAAGTGTTCTAGAAGTGAACGTTTTTGCAGTTCAGGATATACAGTTGTTGCAGGCGGAGCCATAGTCTTGTAAAAGTGGTGTCATGGCTGCGAATGCAGAAAATAGGGAGAATCCGGTCGTCGAGGAGCAGGACGAGAACAATGCAGCACGGGTGAGCTCAGAACAAAATGTATTTCCGGTTAGGAAGGTTAGCGAGGAATTGGATAGTGTGATAAGAGAGATTAGGCAGCTGCCTTGTGAAGTTGAGAGCGAGTTAGCAGAGGCTCGTATAGCGGGGAAGTATAGGAATCAAATGAGGAAAGTTTTGGAGGATCAAGTTAACCGGGCAAGTGAGAGGCTGGAGCGGCTCAAAGCAAGTGCGACAGGGCATAAGCTTTTTGGGCATGAAATTTTTCAAACTTTGTATGACAAGGGAATAGAAAGTGCGCAAGATTGGAGAGAGTATGTGAATACTACAGAGCATGATGGAGAGCTCATTGCAGAGATATGCGAAATGTTTCAGACAGACGTGAAGCACATACGAGGTGTGCTGAAAGCGGTGCAGTCGTCGCGTACATGGACGACGCGTCAAGCTGAACAGGAAACAGAGCGAAGAAAAAATGGATGTTGAAGAGATATCAGGTCAGTTGAGCGGTACATCAAGTAGAGATGACTATGCACTGAATAGAGGAAGTATTCAGATCCAGATGGTGGAAGCGTCGACATCGCGACAGCAGACTGGAGCGCTCTGCGAACCACGCTCGAGGCAGCCTTCGGCGAGATTGGAAAGGCCGGACACCACAGCAGGTCAGGATGCTTTGAATTTTATGGCGTGGGTGCAGACTAACGCATGTGTAGGACCAGGTGTGTTCAGAGGGAATAAAAGCGAGAACTTTGACGAATTTATTCGGCGATTTAAAAGAAAGTACGGAGTTGTGGGATTTGATGATCAAACATTGTTAGAGATTTTGATTGACGATCATCTGGAAGGTAGGGCTAAAAGTGTAGTGTTGGCGCTGCCCATGAGTGTGAGAGAGCAGGGTCTTGAAGTAGTGGTGGAAGAAATGAGAAGGATGTTGACAAATGATTCAACAGCAGGGCGGCTTAGGGCACTTACGGAGTTAAGGTGTCTGAAGCGTAGGGCAGGTCAGAGTGTTGCGGATTTCTGTGGTGTCCTTGAACACTTGGGGAGGCAGGCCAATCCCTCGTGTAGCATAAAGACAGATCCCTGAATACGCGCAAATACTATTAGACAATCTAACGGAATGGCCAGAGCATATCCAACTATTAAGTACGTTGCATGGTGTGGATCCGTCAGAAGCGTACGATTCGTGAAGCAGCTCGCTTTGACAATGGAGCAGTCAAGAGCTATGTGGGCCCCTAGCGCAAGTACACGCAAGGAGGGTTGGAGGAGAAGGTCCGCAGCGTATCAGCAGGTTGAAAGGAAACGGGAACAGGAATCTAGGGGCTTCGAGGATTCAGGACGCTCTGTAGGGAAGGCAGGCCCCAGAGAGGAAAACAACGAAGTGGGTTTACGCCGTCTCAAACAGAATGAGCACGGTGGAGCCAGCGAGCCCAGTGCTTCCAGAGGGGAACACAGAGGGAATCATGGATACAACGATCCTAGAAGGTGTTACAACTGTCAAAAAATAGGACACATCGGAAAGGATTGTCCGCTGAAGAGGCCGCAAGTGAACAAAATAGCGAATAAGCCTTCGAGGAAGCCCGCGCTACCCCTTGAGACAGTTGGAAAAAAGGAAGCAGATAAAGAACACCGGAGTATATCTTCAATAATCACTGATGCGCGGAGTTTAGGGGTAAGGTGTGAGCTGGCTGGAAAGGAGGAAACCTTATTGGTAGGAAGAACGGTGTCAGTTAAGGCCAAACTGTTGGATATGAGTGTTCCTGCCATTCTGGACACGGGTTCCATGATCAGCATAATGCCAGTGGGTGTGCTGGCACGAGCGAAAAAGTCAGGCTTTGATGTCGATAGTTTAGAGATGGTGCCCAGGGAATCCATGGTGCCGGTATGTGATGCTTCCGGTAACAGCATGGCCTTTTTGGGTGCTGTCAAGGTAAACATAGAGTTGGAAGGAGGCGATAGCGGAGAAGTGGCCTTCCACATATCAGATATGAAGGAGGGAGAGTTGCTCCTCGGAACAAACGCTCTAGAAAAATTAGGCGTGCGTGTAATGCTGACACCAAAAGAGGCAAATAGATGGAGTAAGGGCTCGGAAAGGGTAGTCGTAGCAAGGCGGATATATATACCCCCATATGGAAAAGCGCTAGTTTCAGCGCGTTGCGAAGGATACACCGAAGAAGAGGAAGGCGTCTTGTGGCCATGTAAGAATGGTATTGCTGCTGGTGTATTCAGAACAAGGAACCAAGAATTGAAAGTCCCCCTGATAAACGACAGCGAAGACCCCATGATCTTGAAGGAAGGGGAGGAAATCGGTCATTGGGGACGGAGAAATGGAGAGAAGGAGTAGAAGACTTGCGACCACTAATGTTGGATAGCGAACCATATGAGCTTACCCCGGCCGAGAGGAAAAAGTTACTGCATGAACAGGTCAGGGAGAGTACTGGAGTAGACGAGTTGAGCGAGGAGATTTTGAGTGTTTTGGACGAATTCCCAGAGGCATTTTCGGTATGTGAGAGAGAATTAACCGGGACAGATCGAGTGAAAATGGACATAGACACTGGGGAGCACAAGCCAGTGAAGATGAAAGCTCGTCCAGTTCCTCTAGGTGTACGAAAGAAGCTGAGAGAATTGCTAGCAGATCTAGAGAGCAGAAAAATTATCGAGAAAAGTAGTTCCGAATGGGCTTTTCCGATTGTATTGGTGAGAAGAAAGATGGGAGTCTAAGACTATGTGTGGACTACAGAGAGTTGAATAAGAGGATAAAGTTGGACTCGTACCCCCTACCAAGAATTGACGCATTACTCCAGAGTTTGTCGGGCAAAGCTTACTTCTCGACACTGGACCTTTGCAGTGGGTACTGGCAAATCCCACTGACGGATGAGGCTAAAGAGAAGTCAGCTTTTGCAACAACAGAGGGCCTCTTCCAATTTACAGTCACCCCGTTTGGGTTGAGTACCAGTCCCCCTGTGTTCCAAAGGCTGATGGATTCGGTGTTGCATGACGTCTTAGGCGCAGAAGTATTCTGCTACATCGATGATATCATTGTGTGCACTGAAACACGAGAAAGACATGTAGAGCTGCTGAGGAAGGTGTGCACGTTACTGCAGCAGGCAGGTTTACGACTCAAGGCTCGGAAGTGTGTCCTTGATGAAGACTGAAGTGCGGTTTCTGGGGCACTTGATTGACAGTAAAGGCATCCACTTAGATCCAGGGAAGGTTGAAGCAATCCAAAATTATGCGGTGCCCAAAACTGTGAAAGATCTGAGAACGTTTTTAGGGATGGCTTCGTTTTATAGGAAGTTTTGTCTTGGGATTTGCCAAAGTAGCGGGGTGTTTGTTCTACCTCACATCGCCGAAGTCATCTTGGAAATGGAGTGAGGAGCACCAGATCGCGTTTGAAAGGCTCAAGGAGATGATTTCGACCGCTCCAGTTCTGACTCAGCCGAATATTGAAAAGGCTAGAGAGGGTTCGAGGCCGTTTGTAGTATGTACAGATGCATCGACAGTAGGCTTGGGAGCTGTGTTGTCCAGGAAGGGGATGATAAACAACTTCATCCCGTGTGTTTCGCTTCCAAGAGTCTTAGTAAAGCCGAACGTCGTTACCATGTCACCGACCTAGAGGCTTTAGCGGTGGTGTTTGCAGTCAGACGCTTTCACATGTTCATTTATGGACTTCCAACGGTGGTACTGACCGATCACCAGCCGCTGACAGCCCTCTTCAACCGAGTAACGTGTCAGCGAGAGTCCTGCGATGGTCATTGGAAATCCAGCGCTACAATCTGGAGATTAGGTACATGAAAGGGAAAACTAACGTGGTCGCAGACGCACTCAGTCGTGGTGCTGCGCAGTGGAGAAACGTAGAATCCATGCAGGGGCTAAACGATGCTGTGGTGAATTCTGTCCAGGTCAAGGAAAAGACCAAATGGATGAAAGAATTAGAGCAGGATGAGGATTTCGGCATGATTATCGAGGCACTAAGGAGTGGACGTAGTAATGGTGTAGTTGTCTTGGGCATGGTCAGAAGAATCCGATTAGTATCGCGGACTTTGTAATAGAAGATGGCGAGTTGAAAATGTACCAAGCTGACGGAAATCTAGTATATGTTGTACCGAAAAGTGAGCGTTATGAAGTGTTCCACGAGGCCCACGCGGGGACGTTCGCAGGACACTTTAGTGCGCATAAGTTGCTGAATAGGCTGAAGAAGGAGGTGTGTTGGCCTACCATGGTGAGGGATATCCATAAATGGACGCGGGAGTGCCAGCGGTGCTTTGCGCATAACGTTCGGCCACGGATCACACCTCCCCTCAAACCGATTGTCACAACGAAGCCCTACGAAATTGTCGGAGTCGATGTGCTGGAACTGGGCATCACGACCAGCGGAAATCGGTACGCAGTTACCGTCATCGACCATTTTTCTAAGTTTGGAGCGGCATACCCTGTACCTGATAAAACAGCGGAAACAATTGCCAGAACTTTGTTCGTGCGATGGATAGCAGAGGGGTGCCGTTGGCCCAGGGCGATTTTGTCTGATAAAGGGGGTGAGTTTGAGAATAGGATCATGGAGGAACTCACCAGGATTACAAAGATTGAGCACGTCATGACTAAGGGTTATAACCCTAGAGAAAATGGTATAACGGAACGTTTCAATGGGACTATTGTAGCCATGTTAAGGAGGAGCACGGTAGTACCGACGGAGTGGGACGTCAGGCTACCATTCTGTATACTAGCGTACAATATGACACCGCACCAAGCTACAGGCGAGAGTCCCTATTTTATACTACATGGCATAGATCCGATCTTCCCGTCGACGGTAATACCAAACGGGGGAATTTCGTGGTACACCATGGAAAAGAGTAGGGAAGACTACAAGGCGCAATTGTTACAGTCTATTGCTGAGGTGCACGAGAGAGTTAAGGAGTACAATGACCGTATGCGTGGAAAGATGAAACGTGAGTATGATGATCGTAATAACGTGGGACAGAGTAAACCTCCAAAGATAGGAGATCGAGTGTATGTATTATCGCCCAAAGAGAAAGCGATGAACTCCCACCCGAAGTTGGCCTGCGAGTGGGCAGGTCCTTTCCGAGTGCTCGAGACTAGCGAGAATTCCGCAGTGGTGAGTAGAATTGGGGAAAATTCAGAGCCACTTAGAGTACAGTTCGACATGCTCAGAATTTTGCCTCCGTACATTCCAGATGATCGGGTAGATACAGTGACAGCTAGAGGCAAAAGAGGAAGAAAAGCATGTGCCAAAGTAAAGAGAATAATATGTTCTTGTTTCAGAGGAGCGGAGATACGCTCGAAGCTGGATAGAGGCCATCTGGAATATGTTTGTAGAGACGGTTGCCTCAAGGAGATCAAACTTGGTGATTTGGACAACGTGCAGTTCCCAGGCGCTTTTTCGAAGAAATCCTTTGGAACACTCTGGAACGCCTGGAGAGCCGCGAGTATTTTCATCAGAACGGATATCGATGCTGCAGCAAAAATAAAATTTTGGAAAGACGGAGCCACGTGCCTGGACGAGGAGGCATTGGGAAAAGTTCTCAGATTGGCCTATGAAAAATGTCTCGATTGGACAGAGTTTGTATGTACGACGGAAGGAATAAAGGAAACATGAGAAGAATTGATGGATTTGGATTTGAGCAGACGTACGATGCTGCCTTGAAGAAGCTCAAAACGGAATTGGAAGAAGAAGAAAAGGTCAGGAGACCAATTCAAGAAGGGCCCACAGCGTTTGCGGCACCTTCTTGCGCTGCTCTTGTTAGAGAAAGATGGCCCCAGAAGAGGGGATTTCTACTCGAGTCGTCGTATCGTTCAAGGAGCTACGTGAAGTGCTGTACGAATGGACGACTAATAAGATTTGGGTTATCGTCTGGCCGATTGATCCAATGCTGTAAGGAGGACGAGATATGCAGTATAGTGAAGGAGTGCGAGCGTCATTTTGAGGAAGGCGGCCGCGTGGTCGCTGTGTGGCCTCCTGTTTTGGAGAAAAACATTCAAATATGGAAAAAAATGGCAGAACTTTGGACGATGCTCGAGGAGTCCATTGGCAAGCGCGCAGGGCCAAAACAGTTTTTTCGCTCGTCGGGAACGCGTATCGAGAACGGAAAAGTTTTTTGTGAGGTTGGTGCACCAGAGATAGCAGTACCATTTTATGGCTCAGATTGCACAGTTTCGTGTGCTAAGATGTTGTATGAGACTATTAGGAAAAGATTGGCCACGTCGGTTCCCCTTCCGGAACTCAAAAGGCAGGAGTTCGTGTCGATGAGGACATCGACTACCCAGGGGGGCGGCATGTGGCAGGAGGGAGGTCGAACCAGTACGGATAGGTCACTTGGTGATCGACCGCCCAAGAGGCGTAGTTTTGGCGGGAAGTGTTAAGATAAAAAGGGGGCAAGGAGATTCTCAGTTCTTTCTTCTTCTTGTCGTAGTCGCCCAGACGGGGCACTCCAAAACCGCGCCTCGCCGTCCCGAATTCATTCCCCTATTCAACGTCATCGCTAATTCCGAAGGCCCGAGGATCCCATCACCGAGGCCCGAATATTGTGATATCGATCTTAATACTGTTGTTTGTAATTATTGCGTGCCGTTTTCGCTATTTAATTGTTTCGTTGTTTGATAAAATTTGTTGTATCTCGTGCGTTTGTCGGTGTAACCCGTGGAAAAGGCGGTCGTACTTCACAAGAATCAGGGTCCCATTGCTACACTATGAATTTCGACACTTGCGTTCTAGCGCCTTTTATCAGCCCTTATCAGTTGTGATCACTTTCTTTACCCCACCAAATATGTTCCCGTCCCACCCCCTATATCATATCTTGAAACCAACTCCTGACGACCACTGGTGCCCGAGCTATGAATTTCGCGACACTTGCGTTCTAGCGCCTTTTATCAGCCCTTATCAGTTGTGATCACTTTCTTTACCCCACCAAATATGTTCCCGTCCCACCCCCTATATCATATCTTGAAACCAACTCCTGACGACCACTGGTGCCCGAGCTATGAATTTCGCGACACTTGCGTTCTAGCGCCTTTTATCAGCCCTTATCAGTTGTGATCACTTTCTTTACCCCACCAAATATGTTCCCGTCCCACCCCCTATATCATATCTTGAAACCAACTCCTGACGACCACTGGTGCCCGAGCTATGAATTTCCGGTCAGACAGACAAACACATACACACACACACAGACACACACACACAACCGCTTAGCCGATTATATATAGTAGGATTACCGAAATCCCTGTAGCCATTTAACTTTCGCACCGACGTAATATTGCCAGACGTTGTTCTACTTCATAATGGCTACCCCATTCCACGTTACACGTAGGTTGATCTAGCAAAAAAAAAAAAAAAAAAAAAAAAACCACAGAAAAAAAATTCCAGCAAACTTGATTCCTCTTACACATAGCTTTCGCATTTTATCAGAGGAAATGCATGTAGCTGCAGCCACATCATAGATCGCACAACTTGTCGACTCATTAAGAGAACGCCGAGAATGCCGTCTCTACTACATTGGTGTCGAACGAGTAGCGCGAAAGCGTGCAACTAAACATTCCAAAAGTCGACATTAATCACTTGCAATGAGACCACTCGAAAGGTTTGTAAACTTCCAATAAAATCTGTATGCACCACCACCAACCAATTTACCATGGAATCGTTTTCAACTTCGAATGTTTTTCTCCCTCGGCTTTCAAAACACTGAGTGCTACCAGTGATGAGCATCCACTTACAGCATCCTAATGACAAACTTCACGGGATTCTAAAAAGCGAAGACTGTCGACCAAAGATTTCCCCTGGACACTTACGTTGCCGTTCAGCATGGTCAACAGCTGACATCGCGCAATGTTGACACGAAGACTACGTCAAACACTTGACACAGACCTCATACACACTCCCGCTTTGAAAAATGGCATGATGGTTTTAACACGTAACGGGCTAGCGCCACGAGCTGAACAAGCGCATTCGAAAGCATTTCCAAAAAAAATCAGCTGAAGCTTCAACATGTGGCAGACATGGCCTTAGTTGTTGCTCACCATGATTAAAACATGTTAAAATCAGTGACTCGTCAAGGCAAATATATGGCGTTCTCCGCCGGCCGCTCATAGTCGCGATTCCAGAAATTGAAGTACGTGACAATGAATAAGAATGATAGATACGTAGCAACTAGGACATAATAGTAGCGAAGCTGCGCTGCAGATTAAAATACGCATTATCCATGATTAGACGCCCATATCACTACTACTCGCCAACGATACCCGTATTCTACTAAGTCACGCACTATCCAACTCAGCCACTACCTTAATTCCTTCGCCTACTGCCGGACGCATAGTCGGTCGGACGACAGCAACGACTGCAAGTGTCGCACAGCATCGGGTGCGTATCGATCTGCGACAGCAGCGGTCGGACGACAGCAACGACCGCAGGTGTCGCAGATCGATACGCACCCAATGCTGTGCGACACTTGCAGTCGTTGCTGTCGTCCGACCGACTATGCGTCCGGCCAGAATCCCTTCAATAAGGAGTCGGCAACTATAACGCCGACCTAATAAATCGTACACCAGCGAACCATTCTCGAGAAGCACCGCGACGTCAATTGAATTCATATGAAGTCGAGCTGAACAAACCTGTTATTAGTATTGAAAACATGGTGCGCTTGCTCCTCGCAAAACTGTGATATCATAAAATCCATGTAGAAGGTAATTCCAGACTAATTTTGAGCGATTATGCTTTGTACAAGATACGTAATAACTTCGTCATCACGAACGACTGATCATCTAGAGCCTCTTGGAAATTCCTCGCTATGCAAAAATATAAATAGTTGAAATACGACAAAAAAAAAGTGTTACGAGCGAGAAACCGTATGAGAAACAAAATATGAAAGATTTGTTAGTCACACCAACTACTAGTGAGAAGAAAATGAATATTCAATAAAGCTACACTATCTTCTACACATATCAAGTAATCACAGCATCTGACACAATTCAAAACAACAAAAAACAATCTGCACCAATCTGCTCCAAGCGGAGATAATTGACACACGCGACGCAAGCCGACCGTATAGATTGTCGCCATAGAACCGTAGCTCCTATCTGCGCCCACACCTTCGTTACACGACCATGGTCAATCCTCCATCGCACGTAGCATTTACGGGTGCTAACTTAGTTGGGGGGGCCACGCGGCGGCGCGGCAGTCTGCTCACCTGGCATCTTCGGAAATCCGTGAGGCCAGGGGGAGTGTAGCCAGTCTAGGGGGGTGGGGGGGGGCAGTCACTTGACATGCGTGAAAAGCTGGAATGTTCGAGTTTACACTGTCTCGCTCGAGAGAGCCCAGGTGAGCAGACTGCCGCGCCGCCGCGTGCCCCCCCCCCAAACTAAGTTAGCACCCAAAACTTATGAAAGAGGTTCCTATTTGGGTGAGAAGTCAACCACTTCTGAAAAAAGCTGATGGGGAGTTGTGTTGATGGAATTTCTGGGGCTAGTGGGACGGGAGAGGCGGCTCATTTTTGACTGGTTTGGCGACAATTTTGGCGAAAATTTCATGAAAGAAGGGTTAAAGCAGATAAAATTGAAGCCTGTCCTGTTTCTTCGGAGATATTTACCTCCACAGGGTCAACCCTATCGTTGTTACTCTTTGGAAATTTTTTACGACCCCCCCCCCCTTCAGGGTTTGATACGACCCCCCCCCTTTGTATGTGACACTTGTGTAGAGACAGTGTTTACCATCAATATTTATTTCTACGTAAGTCATCAAAGATGAAACTTTAGCAAAATCCACGACAGATATTCATCGCTGCTTCCAAAATGAGATGCATTCAAAGATATCCGTGTACTCCAAAGGGTTACCAAACTAGGAGATGAAATAAGCTGAACCAGTGACCGTAATATTGACAACATTACCTGATAAAAACTTATAAGAAGTCAGAAAAAATTATCGCTCCAATTGAAATACTGAAATCCTTCACGTTCTTCAATTGCAACACAATTTTTACACCCCTCTTTCTAAGGCTATAACTTCCTTCATATTCGAGCTTCTGCGCCGAAGTGATTTGATTTGGAAAATTCAAATTATTCTCTCTCCAACCATAGGTAAAAATTCTTCGAAAGTTAATTTAATAAAAATTTAGTACGTTGTTACTTTTTTCTGTGCAAAGCGACTTTTTGACCTTCAAATGATCATAACTTCTTTCAAAGTCACTCATTTGGGAAGCTGAACACGTATAATAAACTACAGGATTCAAGCTTTCTAAGGAGCACCCAAGCGTTCCTGAAAGATCAGTAGTTCAAAAATTAGTCCCGTTGTTACTTTTTTGGGGGTTTGCGTTACTATTTTTTTGGAACCGCGACTTTTTGACCTTCAAACGATCATAACTTCCTTCAAAGTCATTCATTTGGGAAGCTGAACACGGTGTAATAAACCACAGGTTTCAAGCTTTCTAACGAGCACCCAAGCGTTTCTGAAAGATCAGCAGTTCAAAAATTAGCCCGTTGTTACTTTTTATTTTGTGGGGTATTCTTCAAGCCATTTTCTCGAAAACGCGAGTTTTCTTAGGTTTCACTGCCCGTAACTTCTTGGAAGACCAATGTTTATGTTTAACTTAGGATGTGCTAGAAAGCTCGAGCATGCGCTTGCACTACATCCCTTGCCTTGGTGCGCGCCACGCCTCGGGCGCCCTTCTAATTCGCTGATTCATTTGAAAGCTCATTTAGAGGGAATCGTGGTTTATAGATGCTGTATCAGTCATCTTACGAAAACGTAACGTGCTGGCTATTATCCGATATTACCAAGAATCCCACTGTCGGCCACCGAGAGGGTACGACCCCCCTCCCTCCAAGCTCAACTGAGTACGACCCCCCCGTTGTTACTCGTAACAACGTAGGGTTGACCCTGCCCCACACCCAATCGCTCCATAATTCAAATGAATAAAAAAGAAATGATAACGAGGGTTGGGTGGTCGTGGTAGGGAAGGGGTCGTCTTGGGAACCAAGACTGATGATGGTGGTGGGGGGTCGCACTGAAATCCTCTCCCCCCCCCCCACAAAAAAAAGGCATCGCAAAATTTTGAGAGGTAGCACGGGCGACCTGCCGCTGATCCCTACCCATTACAAAACGCTTAAAGCTTCATTTAGCGAAATTCCCGCTTCCATCCCTGCAAATCAGCTGAATTATTCAGCTACCTCCTAGGAGAAATTACTGTTTAGATAGTGGACTTCTTTACTGAAAATTGCTGCTCGAAAAAGATCCGAGTATGAAGCAGCGGGCAGTCTTAAACCATGTCCTATAATTGTTAGCTACCAATACGATGAATTATACTGTATCTGAGACATAAGAAGAGGTGAGTACGTCTTCTTATGTGAGCCCTGGCAACAGCAAAGCTAGTCAGAACTAAGCAAACTATCATATCTCAATGTTCACAGAACAAGCAAACCAATGTCTATTCTATTTTAAAACTCCACACTTTCCAATATTAAAGACCTCTTCTTTAGAATCCGTTAATCGCTTCGTTTATTCTATAATTTGATTAAAAAACAATATTGACCGCACTCGCTTCAAGTGCAAGAATCTCTAATACATATTAATTACTCTGTTTTCTATAATGGGATTTATTATGTCCTGAATCCTAGGAGAGGCCGAGAAAAGCATAGTTTAGTTTGGTTTGGTGGGACTTGGATCGAATTGAGCAGAGACCACCCGCACTGGGCGGAGTCTGCGCCGAAATAGGCGGTGCCAGAGGCAATACGTTCTAGGTGGGTTCCAGAACTTCTCAGTGGAGGGAGTAGTTGAAATATGGGTAAAATAGGAAAATTGCAGGGAAATGTAGGGAATTTTTGCGGTTTTAATGGGAAGTATATACCCCCTCGACGGTAATTTTAATTTTTTGGGGTAAAAATTGTTTGAAGAGGGGGTCGTATGAAACATTTCATGAGGGAGGGGGGTCGTAAAAACTTTTTGAAAAGTAGCAACGATAGGACCGACCCTGCCCCTGGGACTGAGGCTTGGAGGAGCGGAAGAACAGAGCACCGCGTGGTTCCCCTCCCCCCCCCCCCCAACTAAGATGGCACCGAGCCGCGAATGCATGTTAGTGTGCGGAGCCGAAATGATTATTAATTAAATAGATAAGTTAAGCATGATTTTAAAGCTATAAACGACGGCTTCAGGTTGTTTGTAATGCTTGTCATTACGGAAAGATCGCTTATCTGCAAACTCGCTGAGTCCGTGGACCATCAAAGATAGGCAATGATGTTCATGACCGAGTGAGCTGTCAAAATGGTACTGTGATTCCGTTCCTCTAGATAGGGTGCACATATGTGACGAAAGATGTGCGCTCGCGAACGCACCTCACTTCTCATGAGTTGTAATTAAGGCTTGCTTTGAGTCTGCTGAAAGGCCATCCGTTCGTCTACCCGAGTCAAAAAAGCGCTGACATTTTGTGATTTTGGGAAAGAGGTCGCACTTGGCTAAATAGGGTGTATTTTTGGAAGTCTTGGGAAAGGTAACGTCTTTTAAGAGGGAAGTAGAATTCCTAGAAGGTTACAAAAAAGCTCGCTGTTTCGAACACTTCTAATGACAGTATGGATGTCATACCGCCGGATTAGGGTGCTGGTGGCAGGAGTCTATCCCGAAATTGGACAGACGCTACGAATGACCTAATCTGTCACTGCATAAGCTGTACCGGACGTCACAGAGGTGAATCACCGTTGAACGGCACGATCTCACCTGATATGATATCGCGACCGTGAAAATAAGGTGTGAATCAACAACAACAAATGAGTTCTCCTAACGACGTGTTTTCGAAAATGAATCACTGATATTTCGTAAGTGGTTGGTAGCCATTCTGAAGGTCTCTATCACAAGGTGACAAGGCTGTGGAATATGGTGCAGTAAGGACAAATAAGGTGCACCAGTCTCCAAGTAAAATGTTCGGAACAAACTCGGACCTTGCTGAAGCAAAAGGCGTGGCCAAGGTCGCAGCCATGGCTTTCAAGCTTTGCGATTTTTACGAAAAAGATATGTATGGATTATGCGATACTGAACGCCGCATGATTGATACGTATCTACTCCACAATTAAGCTGAGAACGTAGTGAAAAGTGTTCACAAGGTGACCGCAACCTTACTAGGCACTCAACCAAAGAGATGAATCCTTCCCAAAGTCCAAAATTCTTGAGTTGGTTCATGGTTTCTGACTACTGAAAAGATGGAAGCGCTCACATGGTCATCAACTGTCCTCGTGAAATTTCTGATATATGTGCAAAGGCGCATTTAAACACCGCTCGATCCCAATAGTGCGGTAAGTGCGCGGCGCATCCATGGAAAGACTGGTCCACGACAAATGTTTCAACTGTGTTTTGACATTTGAACTGTTGGATCTCGTCCAGTTAATCACCCCTCCCCCCCCCCTCCAGAACGAACGAAGTCCTAACGATACCAGAAGAAGGACTGAATTCTCTCAAAAAACCACTTTCTTAGAAATCACAATAGGCGATTTTTAAAAAAGAACTAGTAGAATTCGACACTAACTTCTGCCACTTTTGATTATGAGATCTTTCATGGCTACAACGGACAAA
>MU889725.1:6907-22838 GCA_036418205.1 Ostertagia ostertagi
GGCTATCTATTTGTTGATTCCACGTGAGTAATTATTCCTCCAAACCTAGCGTTATATGTCGAAAGATCTCTCAGGCAGTCCATAACTGCCTCTAGTTCGTAGACTGCGCCATGCTCTTGTTTTTCCATCAAACGAAAGAACAAGTCGGCTCGGCTATTAACACTGCAGAGTTACAGAGGCTCTCCGCGCTCTGTTTTGCATGCTATCCTCATCGAAACTGCCCTTATCTGCTCGCAAACCCTTCATCCAGGCATCTGTTGTCAAGCCTAATAGTGAGGTTAAAAGACTCTAGCTGCGCTGCCGAAAAAGCAAAACGGCAAGCTTAACACGGAGTCGATCTAACGATATCCAGTCTGTAAGCCTGGACCGTTACCAATTCGCGTTCCCGCTTCATAACTCCGTCCAGAGAACAGTTTAAGATATGGAAAGCAGTTCTGAGGTCAGCGTCCCAAGACGCGTCAGACGACCTCAGTTTAGCTACCCAAGAGCTCGATTTCTCATGAAACGGTATGAACCTCATTTCACATGCGACTACCGGCCTGTTGAACTTCCCTGGAGAGCCTACCCTCTCACAAGCTTCCACCTAAATCATTCCTGAGTTCGATTCCTCATAAAATCCGATCACGTCGTAGTTTGAGCTACGCAAAGCAAATAGCGCTCACGCTATTTGCTTTTCAAAACCCATGATTTTTTACTACAGCAACTTTCTCAACCCTTTTTAGAAGCCACTATACAATTGGTTTCTCCACCCCTCTGGCAGCTTGAATTACGCCATGTATAACCGTAAATGAGCAGGGCGCTCGCGTTGTTTAGGCGGTGATGTTTTCGTTTTCGCCTGTCTGCTATTTCTATGCGAACCAATTAAAACGTCGCCAGCGAATTTCACAGCCCATCAATCCGTCCATCAAAGCAGCGATGAGCCGTTACCGTGCTGCTTTATGGACCGCGGCTACAAGCCTCAAACACCACTGCAGAAAAAAATGAAGAAGGCTCTGCTGTAGATTCATTATTTGTCCGCGCAACCAGTCTCACTATGTTGGTGCGAGAAATTAATCAAGTTGTCAGTTTCCGGGTAGTAATCGGTCAAAAATAGTGCGCAACGTCAGGAAATAGTGGGCATCAAAGGTCAGTGGTGATGATAATTGGGCCTGAGTCGAGCTAATTCGTTGGGCAAGAGGAATGTTATGGAAACATGAGACATCTTGAGCTGGTTTCCCTTCAACTCCAGCTGAAGCGATTCCTCCAAGATTTAGCGCCCTGATGTGACCTCCATTGTGAAGGCGCTAAATGAGTACCGAGCTTATTCAACGTGTTGCAGAAGTCGTCGGCTCTTCTTGAGCTTCTACTGGCGATACATTCTATCCCTGATTCCTGCACCTCGGAAACTGCTACAAGCCAATACTCAATTAGTTCAGCGTAAGACTTCGGATATGAGCATACCAACACTGACAGGTACCCTTTCAAAGACGAGAAGAGCGTCAGGTGCAGACCATAACCACAATAACGGCGGCATCCAAGTAACGCAACACTAGGAGTTTCTCGTGATCTACCCTCCCTTCCAAAATACAAGACGAGCGTCGGGTGCAGACCATACACCACAAGTGACGGACAGCCTTAAGCATTTGCGACCGCGCAGGATTGCGCAATAGCAGCAGCGTCAGAAGATTTTTCTTCAATAAAATCCGAGTGGAAGGGAGATTTCCTCTGCCCAGGGCTGGCGTAGATGAGCGAGGGTATGAAGATTCTTTCCATGGAAGAAAACTTTCCAAATTCCATTCAGCCTGTAGCCACAGTACCTACCAAATTTCTCAGCCACCGTGCTGACATTGTCAACGAGTGGGCTTAAGTAAATCTGGATAGTTAAATGCATGATAGCTGTTTTTGGTAAAGATAGTTATACATGTGACCGACTGATGCGAAAGACAACTTTTCAAACGTGGTCTATATATTTGTTGCCTAGAAAACCATTGTTTACAGTTTTGGTGGAGGTGTCGTCACTTGTGTGTATGTCTACACCACAATGTACTAACGAACATATTCCTGTTTTTTGATGGAGTATTGATATTCATCATTGTCCTAGCATACCTTCTGCATTTTAAAACAGGGACAATTGAGCACAGATCTGGCAGACAGCTAAGGCTTAAGGCTTCTACGACCCTCCGTTGCTATCAAACGTCTTTTACCTGAATCAAGCTGACGTTCACCTCCTCCGGCGAGCCAATTACGACTTTTCCCAGCTCTATCGAGAAGTTTTCGAAGATGTTAGCCTAGCGCCCGCCGTGGCCCTGAATCAAGCCCTGCCCTAATTTAACTATCTTGAGGGTCAACAAGCAGCTTCCTGAAATTGGACCAGCCCTATGTGGCGACTGTTATCTGTCTCTTAGGCCCTTTTCGGCTAGCGCAGCCTGATCCTCTCAGAGCTCACGGCTTCTGTACGAAGGCCTGAGAACTTCGCCACTACTTGTAAGCCCTACATATTTCAAATGTCCCTCTTGTAATAAAAAAGAGATGACACCTTGTGGAGTGGGTACAATATGTATTGTTTTTGCTGAACAGGCTAATCTTTCTCACCAGCAGAGGGTAATTTGACCGTGGGATAAAGTCTATCACGATTTTCTCAAGAAACATACCTCGAGGGCTATGTTTTCCCTTTAAAATCCCCGTCTTTCAACTATGGGTCAGCTCTTCACTGCTGCATGCTAAGCCAAATGGCTGAACGTCGTCACTAATCCCTGCTGCGTGTGCGCCGCTTAAGAGGGCTATTTTGAAATGTCGATTTTTATAAGCTAAGTTCACATTGCTGTTAGCGGAATGGGAATTAAAGGCAAGCCTCGGGATAAAATGGGTGTGCAAGAAGTTCAATAATGGAGCTGGAAGTGAGGATTGGCCTGGAAAGGAATAAGGAAGAAAAAGAAGTTCCCGATTGCATTCCGATCATGGCCTATATCTTCAGCCGCATTCCAGGGATGGAGTCGGGTCGTTCCGGACAAATTTCGCGAGCGACTAGCTCCACTTATCTCATGCGAATGCCAATGAGCGGCAGTACTAACGCTGCCGCAACTGTAGCGCGCTCGCCTAGCAGCGTTACCTAACCACAGCAGAAGGTGGGGCTTGCGGACTAAGGTGTGGCTTGCGGTAGGAGCGAACTGCTATCGTCTTTGCAGCAGACTTTTAACCCGTGAAAGGAGCGCGATATCAACGTATGGTCCTGTCTTGCCTTGTCCCTGTGTACTAGGATCGGGGATGGAACAGATCAGCGTGCCTCATCCCGGAAGCGTGCCTTTGATGTACTCATTTTCGAAGAGGTAGAATTGAAAGGTTCAACTCACACACAGTACTGGTAGTGATCTGGGCAGCGAGTGTTCCTAGTGGAATCGATCGAGATGCATCACGAAGATTCCCAGATCGATTCGAGCCGGCCATAATTCCTGAAAGTTGACCCATGAGTTTGGCATGAGATGACGCCGCTGTTTTGAAAATTACAAGCCCCTTGGCGCTCGCTGGTTCGACTGTTTTGTGGTTAGCTCTTGCCTGTCACTTGCAGACAGCGATGCTGTGCCTGGCGTTTTTGGCCAAAAAGCACTTTGGACAGCCCAGGATTCAATTTCCGAGTTTGTTGTAAACACAGAAGTGCTATTTGTGTTACGTGGACACAAATCAGTTTGAGATTTCAAGGAAAAACCTAGAGAAAGGTTTTCGAGAAAATTCGGAGAGCAACACCTCATTCCGAATTTGCGAGTTTTATACTAAAAAATTGGTAGGACAAAGACGACTCATGACTGGAATAAAAAAGATTTTGGTCCATGCTCTCAATCAAAAACGATAACAGGGAAGCTTCACTTGTATGCATGCATTCAAAAGAAAAATTCTGATGCTCGATGAGCTTATCCAGAATACGCCGTGCACCCAACATCTGCTAGATGCTTTCAAGGGCGATATGTGTACGGGTTTTGAAGGCTGGTCAATACATTCTGTATTGTTCCGTATTTCATATCAAATCAGATGTGGGATAAAAATGTCATGATCATTTACGAGCGGGACAATTATTATAGAGCAGTCTAACATACATGTTATCAACACGACATATCACAAATACGACTTTTTTACTACGACGTTTTTGATCGCGCCAACCAACCAAGAAATTGTAATCATTTTCTTCAAATTATACTTGCTGAACTAAACTATCAAATATTCAGTAAATTACATATTTATCCAAAGAAGCTGATTTCTTTCTTTTCGGGCGCTGTGCTTGGCGAGCCTCCCGTTAGTTCTTGAACAATGTGCCACTATGACCAGTCGAGCGTTTCATCCCTACTTTTCTGATTTATTAATGACTAACTGTTTGGAGGTGAATACTATGACACGAAGACTGCATTACAACTCACAATCGTGGATCAAAAGACCGAACTTCATCACTGCATGGAGGCATCGAATTTTATTATCTTCGGCATAACATTGATTAGGAATGACTTTACATGAAAATTCAAATGTATAAATAATAAAAATGATTTACCAACAATTGCTGGCAAATAATTTGAAGAGATTTTTGAATTCTATTCATATCCCCACCAGACATGTTTTTTTTTATCTTCAGACGTTTCCACGTGTAGTTTTTTAAACAAAGCATCTCAAGCATCCCCTTGGGTCATTTGTTCCCCTTACGAGGCCATAATTCAGTCAATGTAGGACGATTCTCACGACGACATGCATTTTTGCTTAGGTGAGAGATTTGGCGCAAAAAGCACCCTTGCTGCGATTGAATTAGCATAGCGCCCGAAGGCCCAGCCAATCGTCAACAACATATTTCTGTGAGCAAGAAAGAGCGCTCCGAAAACTCTTGTGATTGCACAATGAAAGCGCTTTGCGGCATAGCTCAAGTAGGCTTAAGCTCAAGGTTTATTTTTTGCATAGGGGAAAATGGGAATACCCCACTGAAGAAGTTCTAAGGAAGGAGCTCTGGCCATATGCAGGTGTTCTTAATGAATCTCAATGAGACGATATGCTTACTCAGGAGCCGTGTGCAGCAGTACCTGGCGACGGGCTGGTTCCCAATTGCTGATATTTTCCTAATCTTGACCATGAGGAATGCGTCATCGACTGCACAAGACGCACAGCATTGGTCATCTATTACCAATCACGCTGTCTGTATACAGCCCCAGAAGGCCAAATGGGAAACCAGGGCTTGAATTTAGGTGTCGAATAACCAACCCAAGGGGTTCAATCCAGTTGAGTACTGATGGTATCAAACACAATGGCGTTGTTTTTCGATCCTGCCTACTAAAGTTCGCGTCCGCAGGTTACAGTCGAGTTGGAGGTGTCCCCCAACAGGCCCACCGCGCGGCGAAGCAAGAGACGCAGACGCGGCAAAGGGACGAGTCGCAGCGCATACTGTAGCGGTTAGGCGTCAGGTTAAGAGAGTGTACCATACTACGTCTCATATCGCACAGCACGCGCTGCAACTCGTCTCTTTGCCGCATCTGCGTCTCTTGCTTCGCCGCGCGGTGGGCCTGTTGGGGGACACCCGTCGAGTTTGAGATTCATGATAGTTTCCGAACTCTCACTCGTTTGCCGTGAATAGCGAAAAATCTAGTAATACGGCATGTCGCACTTTACTACCGTATAGGAACATTTCTACTCATGCAATAGCTGCTCTCCACAATGAAAAAGAGTGGGATTTTCATTTGGAAAATATTACACGCTCGATTCCCGCAAGCTAGAGTCTATCAGCTTAAAAAGCCCCGTGAGTACACCGCTGATCGAATTGTTTGAGCTTTCTCCCGCTCTCAATTTATTTATCAGTGAATCTCGCCGGACAAAAAGCCACCCATGTGGACAAAATACTGATTCATACCGTCTTAAATCATATTAGTCGAGGAATTTCAGCAAAAAAGTGTACAACGCTTGCACTCGGAAGGTTCAACTGTGTCTGTTTTACAAGTTTTCTCTCAATATCTCAAACAAAAGACAATACAACTGGACAAAAAAGAAAACAATTGTGACGCATTACTTCCTTCTCACTCTTCTTGGCTTTATGCAGTCGAGTGAAGGCTTTGTCTGTTGTCCGTTTGCTCGCTGACAATTTCGGAAATATTTCCACTTCTTTCATTAACTCCAATGCATTGACGCACCCTTTACAACGTATAGATTAAAATAATTATTCAATTGGAAGGAATATAAATACCCAATCTCAAAACTTAATAGAGGTCAGAAGCCAATTGAAGGGCTACTGGGTTGGGCAAGGCGTCACAGTTCGTTTTTTCCCATGAGCGGCGCACATGAGCAGAATATTCGTTTCACCGATCGCCGCCGTCGATGACTGCACGGAAAAACATTCCCTAGATGTCCCTCTCTTAGCCACCCTGACCGTCCTCAAATATGACCGTTACAATCTTTCATCCCAGTCACCTCATGTGAAACCACCTTGGTTGCTCAGCTTGCAGCCACAATACAATCTTCTTCAATCGCCGCCTAAGCGATGGAGGGGATTCCAAGTAGACAACAGCTCCGGGTGCAAAATTTCAGACCAGGGGTTATTTGCCGTAATGGTCTACATTCTGTCGAGCACTCCGTTGAACTCGAACCGCGCAACATATTGCTGCACCTTTCTTTCATTCATGTGGAAGGCCACTGTGAAAGTTTCCGATAGATTGAAGGTTCTCGAAACGTTAGCCTAATAAAGTTACCTAATCTTGGACGGCTACAGTCAAGTACTCATCTGATCCAACAATGCCAAGATTAAAAGAAAGTCGATCCTGGACGACTGATTCTGTTCTGCAGTTTTTTTGGAGCACTCAAATTCAAAGTAGCAAATTTCTTATGAATTTCTTTTCCAATGCGTACACGAACAATGAGTTTTGCGCCCTTCCCCCCACCTCTGCGACATCAACATTCTCGAATGGGACGCTCAACTAATAATCAGTATTGAGATGTATTACTATCATGATCCAAAGTTCGACTACGATCAATACCCCTTCGTTTTGACTCAGCAAATGCTCTCGTCCTCTACTCGTCCTATTGTAGGTTCCCTAATGTTGCCATGTGCATTTCTAAAAACCTCCAGTCAGCTACGTATGCTTCCAAGAACTTTTCAACATCTTATTAGATTTGAGGACACCTTTCACGAAATGGCTGCCTGTGGTCGAATTCAATTTTCACGATTTCGACGTCAGACTTTTTGCTTATTCGTCAGCCTCAAACAAGGCAAGCGCTCCCTTGCAGGCAGACGACGGACATTTTGAAAGTACTCAGAGCTGTGGAAAAACTCTGAAGGAAGCAATAGCTTCCTCCTCAAGCGCACCTTCAGAAAAGTCATTGGCAATCTTCTCGCCAGACTTTTAAATTTAAATTTGAATTTGATTTTTCACGTTAAAATTTTTTACTCAAAGGGCTAGGCGCCTAATTTTAGGGACTCGCTGTTATTAGCCATCCTAGATTTTGAAGCCAAAAAATGTGTCGCAGAGCCGACGAAGAATCATAATTCTTGCCTTCTGCAAACACTAGTGGTTATCCAATGCTTCGAGGGAGAGCTTCCACAACTGTGTTTACCTCATGGCAGCAGAGCCAGTAGGGTAAATTTGACACGGTAAGGGTTATTGGCGTGAAGAAAACACGTTTGTTTTCTCCATGGCCGCAGACGATTGCGCCCCGTTGGTGAGTTTCCTTTTCGTGACTAGAGCAGTGGTTTCTGGACTTTTAGTCGTTGCTAGACGTCATCAAGCTGGCGCGTAAACCAATAAACTATTCTGACAATGCTCTCAAAATCGCTAAGCAAACTAGGTTATCAGTGGTCGGGCGCATAAAATTCGGTTAAACCAATAGTGAACCCTTGCTTCAGAACGACCTTTTTATGGGAATCATCGAAGAACGCTCAACGCTATCAGGCGGCAGAATCTGAAACTGGACGTTTTCTCGTAATTCAATTGCACTTCTCAGTCGCAATTAGGGTCCGTTAGGTGGGCTTCTGAAGATGTTGCCGCATGCAAAAACTTTTGTACCTCCTTGTCTCATCAATATAACCACTACCTACCCCACCAGCGTCCCAGAGCAGGTTCACTGAGATGAGCCTAACTTCTGCCCAGGGCGCCAGGTATCGAGGTGTTGAAGGAAAATTTTGAATTTTCGTTTGAAAGAATTGATGAAAATTGCGGATTCCCATAATCCTTTCGGGTTACCTAGACCCTAAAACAGTTTTGTGGTTAGATATTTGTTTCGGAGGTACTTTGGCAGCCTATGCTTGAGCTTGCGTATTCTTCAAAGCATCGTTATAGCCCTGAGTTTATCCAAAAAAGCTAATCGTATATCAAAGCAGCAGAAAGAACGCCTATGAATCTCCACAAAATTCCATTGTGATAAATCGTTTGGCCGACTTCAGAGATAACGATTATAAAGTCGTTGACCGAACTTCACTTCAGTTTGGAAATAACCGCTGGTAGTTCGTTATGATAGGTGCGAAAAAGGCATTAGAAAAAAGCTCAGTTATCTTGAATATCTTTCAATGGCCTTCGAAGAATGGCACAACATATATTTGGTTAAGGTTTCGGGGCGCTCATGTCCTTGGGGGGACATCCAAGTGAGTGAGCCAAGTTACTGTGCTTGGAACTAAGCCTTAGGCAGAGGAAGGGATTCTGTGGGAGTATGCAAGCAATATGTGTGCTCCATGCCGTTTCTCCCCTCTTGGGCTTAGTCCTAATGCCACCTTCAATCGGCCCTGTTGTGGATGTCCCCCCCCCCCCCCCCCCGGACATGAGCGCCAGTTCGGTACAGTCACCCTACTTAGGCAGCCTGCATCGAAAGCATATTCTGATATAGCTTTATCCAAAAAAACCGAATTCTGACTGCAAGAACGAAAAACTAAGTGGGAATATTTCACAAGAATGCAGGGTTGTGAACAAAAATTTCGCCCAGAAGGGGAAAAATAAATGGAAACAAGTTGAAAGACGATGTCATAAACTGCAAGATAAGAAGCCGCTCTCTAAAAGGCAACTTTGTTCGAAAAAAATCAGTAAGTTGCAGAAGACATTTACTCAGAGGTTTATAAGCTGCTTCAAATTTCTCAAGCTCTGCAGAATGCGATTCCGAAGAAACATCAAATACAGGGGTTTACTGACATCCCCGCTAGAGTTTTACAGAAGTAATTTGGAAGCTGCACCTCGACCATCTGAGGCTCACACAAAGTCAAACCTGGAGCCAAAGAAAATATAACATAGAATTTGAGAGTAATATAGCATGAAAATAAAGTACGGACAAAAAGTAATATCAACCATAGGCTTTAGAGAAAAATCGTAGCTTAGAGCCATAGAGCCTCGCTCACCTCATTTTTTATTTTTTCGCGAAAGGCGAAAATAGACCAAAATAGAAAACCAAATATAGAGAATGAAGCTTATGCTAACTCGCTCAACTCCGACACCTGACACATTAACTTCTGACCATAAGCTACAGAAAACTGCAAAGTTCCCGTGATACCATAGAATAATCCATTTTGAGACGCTTTTGCCTAAGTGAACCCTCTCTTCGCTCGCACAGTGTTATGCATTTTTTCCCGCATTTCAAATTATTTATACTAATTCCATGGGTAATCTTGGTATGTGTATAAACGACGTAATTCAGATGGCCACCGCGGAGCCCCGCTTACCTCAGTCTATAGTTTTTTCTGGTCTGTGGCCACGTAGCAACCTTCTGGCGCCTTTCCTGTTTTACGGCCAAAATAGGCAAAATGAGAGATCGCCGAAAGTTAGGCGTCGAACCGATCGTCGAAAAGTTAGGCGAGTTCTAGTTTGGAACAGCTTGCATCATCTATCATAACCTTTATTCCTCCACTCTTACTGTGGAACGTTAAGCAAAAAATTCGACCGTCTACTGCTTATAATTTTTTTATTTATTTGGATAGATAGATTTTATTTAGATATTATTCATTAATTTGTGCAACTTGAGCAAAGCCAGAAACCGGAACTCACCGGTAGCGGACGGGAAACACTCCAATCAGAATCATGAACGATGTGGTGGAATCAGCAAACACATAATAGCCGCTAGATCGTGTCCGATCGCTCTTGTCCTGAAATTATTTTTAGTGTCAGCTCCTTCTTAGATAGCGCCAGTCTTTACGTTAGTAATGTAGAGCACTTGGAAAGCCCTGTTGTGAGCTGAACCTTAAACTGAGCAGGAAAAATTTTTGGGAGCTAGAGAAATTTTTTGTCTGGCTAAATCCCCCTGTGGGTTGTCATTCTACAATGGTGGAGTTACTAATTGGTTATTTAGAAAAAGTACAAGCCACATGTCCCAGGGACAAAAGTTCACGGCAATTTGTTTGAGCCGTTCAAATTATGCTTGTCGCGAATGCGGCAGCATGCTTTCATACATAGATTTATTTTGCCCAACCCTGATTCTGAATGTCAAGGTGGGCAATCAATTGAGATACAACGGTGCATGGGTCTAGCGCTAAAAACCGACCCAATTCAGAACCAATTCAATCGCTCTAATAGCAATATATTTGAATTGAACAGATCGCACTGATTGCCGTAAAGTTTTGTCGCCTGCGGCGCGCGGTGTGTACTTTTCCTACATCCCTTGTTTCTTTCTTAGCGACTGGCACTCCATTGTTTTCCTCTGGGAGTATTCCAAAGGGCAACACGAATCTCCATGGGAAAGACGTTGCTTTTGAAGTGCCGCCGCAGAAGAAGTTCACAGGGACGAAACACGCAATGGCCCTTTGGGAGAGTGAAATGGCACACTCATTGGGACAGATTTTTTATCCATCGATTTTTTGTTTGCTGAGAGTTGAGCGTTACCACAAAGCCTTTGTCGAGGTTCAGCACACGGAAGTGGAAGCTGATTTCCACTGAAAAGGAAGTTACAAACTTCCTAAAACTTTTTTCTAAAGTCAGTCAGCTTCAGCTTTCGTGTCGAAGCCTAAAGTTGGCCAGTAAACCGCGAGCGTACTTAACAGGCAACAGTTAGGACCTGAAGGACGCCGCTAACTACCCTACCATCTCCTGGAAACTTGCCGTGTCACAGGATGACTCGTCGTCAGTCTCCGGCAGACACTCGTCCGTGTCGCTGCTGTGATGCCTCGTGATTTTCTCCTGTTGTTAGTTTCTGATTTTTTCATACGTCGTAATGACGCTACCGTAAGATTACTCACCTTAGGATCCTTTGACAACATATCGCCAGCTCGAGTGTGTTTTGGCCAGAGGTTGTCGAAAAACGCACCGCTACTGAATCCCTTGATGGCACGCTAAAATCGGTACAATTGAGTAGGGTGAGGTTCACAAAAAGCACTTCGTTCATCACTAGTAATTTTTTTCGTCCTGCCTCCACATTTCATACTCCCTGAGGGAAAGGTGAGCCATTGCGTGGTCTGAATACACTTTCAAACACTTCTGCTATGCTGAAAGGAAACTGAATACGCGGCGCGTCCCAAAAAAGTTTGGATCACCAACTTTCACTAATAATCCTTTAAGGAAGCGCTCTTCCAAGCCAGTTCTGATAAAATCCCAAACTTACATAGATATGACGGCATAACCGATTGCGGACCTATCCATTTTTAGGATGCGCCGCGCATTCGAGACAATTCCGCACGACCAATCCATTGATATTTAAAGGCTCTCCAGTCGAAGTCAGTGGTTTCAACCTTAGCTAGTCACACATCAACTATCTTACGTAGCAGAAACTGAGTGGCCTCGGCGAAATCCGCTTAGGATTTGATCACCGAGCTGAGCGTGTAATAAAAGGCTCGTTTGCCTTTTAACTACCTTGCCCACAAACTTCGCAAAGAAGAGCGAACAAAGATCCCCCAGAAGAATCAGCTTAATGTATTATTTAAACTCCCCGTTTTTGGGGTGAATATTTCCGCCATGCCAGTCTGAAGTTGTTCGTCTTTTGGAGAGGACATTACGGATGGAACAATGGGACATTATGCGTCAATTAGTAAATTAGTTTCACTGGCCAGGCGTGATTTCAAATACCTTTGTAAATTCAAATACAGTAAGATCAGAAATCCTGAGCTTCACTTTTCAGTGGAAATCGATGAATGAGATGGATATTTGTTACATTATTTGAAAGTAGTTGAAATGTGTGGCGCCCTCTGGTCTCTCCAGTCAACAAGTCACCTTACTTGAGTACTTATTAGAATTTTATTTCATAAATTTTTTCAAGCGGTAATCGACCGAACCAAATATCTCTTTGTGCGTTACATCCCGAAAAAAATAATCCCTTACACTTTTTGGGTGAGGTGGCGACGGAAATTGATATCTGCGTAAGGCGGAAGCTGGCAAGTGACCAAAAACCGATGCGACATTGACAAAGCGTAGCTGGCTATGTGACAACAATGTCCGTGAAGAGTGGTGAAGATTAAGAGGAAAAGCTAGAAGAAGAAGGAAGGAAGAGGAAACGGGAGGTGGCATTAATAGAAGCGTCGGCTTGTAGCCATCAGTGATTCGAGTTCTTGAACGGCTCACTCGTGGCTTACAATGAACGAAAAAAATGTGGTTCAAAAACAATGCAAGGCTCTGAAATAATCCCTTGGAACTTGAACCCTTTCACAAATGAGTTGCGAAAATATTGCAAAACATGCCAGAAAATGACAGCCTTTTTTATTGGGCTTTTAGCGCCTAGCGTTTTTGTCCTAGACTTAAACTATGTTCAAAAGGGTCAACGGCAGGCTTTGTATTGATAGGAAAAAGCAAAGAAAATGAACGTTTGACGTTCGAATATCAAATAATAAAACAAAAATGAATGGGAGAGGTAGTGGGGTGAGAATTAATGCCACTGAGAACGCAGAATATCCCAGGTGCAAATCGCGGATCGAAACCTGGCCTGGGCCAATCAAGCCTTACATCCTTTTGGGGTTGATGAAGTGGTACCAGATGCGACGAATGTGATAAAAATACTAGTTTGTACACCCAATGGGCCCGGCAGTCATCACATGGGCCAAATCTCATCTAACATTAACACTACATTCTAGATGGCATTGAAATGTGTGGCAGCATCCCATAAGGTGAATAGTTACCACGTGTGATGTCCTTGAATATGTCGTATCCCGATCTAAACGTCTTAAGTTAATCGATAAAAAGCAATGTCAAAACGCAAGAATATTATCCGAGGGACATGGCTAAATGCACCGCTTCAACATTCGCACGGCCTACGTCAAAAATTCTGTTGCTTTTTTGAATTTTTTTCTTCTGAATTCTGAAGACTTAGATTGCAATCTACAGTGGTTATTGTTCAGTAATAAGTGTGCCTGAAGGAAAACTGACGAGAACAACGAGGAGAACAGAAATGCTCCATCCGTGTAGAAGCAGGTGTCTATCAATATACGCCGGAACTCATTTTGGAGCTACAAAGTGTCGCACATGCCAAAAGACATACTACTGGACAATAAACACTGTAGAATGCAGCCTAAGTCTTAAAAATTCAGAAAAAAAAATTAAAAAATGCAGAATTCGACGTAGGCCATGTGCCAAAGGTATGGATCACTAACAAAACTTTTTAAGACTTCCCAAGAAACCACCTCTGTTCTCGGCCTAGCCGCCACCAATATGAGATGTTACAAATTCAGTGTTTGCTGGCTTTAAATTATTTCGATGTCCGGTGTAAATCTTCGCTTACGACCAGGACCTTCTGTGTTTACTGCGGCCTTCTCCATACGTCAAAAAAGCTTCAGACTCATGACATATTTTTTCAGAGGAACAAAAGCTGCCTCGCTTGACATACAATCCGTCGTCTCATAGCACCAGCAATGTGTAATTCGCGTTCGGCGTCTACGCCACAGGAGGTTTTAGGTTTCAGTTGGCAAGAAGATCTCGGCAGGATGAGAGAGCGCCTAGAAGACTCGCGCCCCACTTCTAGCCGCTCAGAACTCATTTCGTTTGTTAGGAAGCAATCAGTGCAGTTGCACAATTGCTTAAAAGAACATCGACCACGTATACACGAAAGCCCTAGGGGAATGAAAAACTGACTTCGGGCGTACATAGTGGAAAAAATCGTGGCGTCTATCGCTTTCGTCCAAAACCTTCAGACTCATCTCAAGCCAAAAGTGTTCGAAAAACGTTGAGTTGCGAAACAATGAAATTTCACTTCTCTCCCCTCTCTCATCCCTATAAGACTCCACCACCCATAAGTAACAGATTTCGCCCCTTCACATGAGTAGTGCTTCCCCTCCCCCCGTTCATTATCCCCATTCAAGCCCCAATACGCCAAACAGATCGATGACTCCGGCATCGCGAACCTTTTCAAAAAAAAATCTCCATGAGTCTTCACAATTTTCAGGTTCGTTCCTCAACACCCATCTCTCAAAGAAATGGCGCCGAAAAAGGGTCCAGCGTCGGCATGTTTGCCTTTCCCCTCAGATACGCCATTTGACTCATAAGCTGCGATAAAAGTTCATGACAAGTGCCGGTGGTCGTTGATCGATTCCTTTGGAGTGAGTGATGTATGTACCCTATTCTAGTGGGCTCAATAGCCGTAGATATGTAATACGTTGTGTGAAAAAGTAACAGGTTGAGACACATAACTATCGCGTTCTATTTTCGGATACGCCGATTGCATTCTGCCCTCATTAGCAATCGATACCATATGATTGGGAAGCTTATGGGACCTACGCGATGATTGACTACTTTCTACGGCTTTCACCCTGCTAGACGAGTCTAGCACGAAACTTTCGCGTGGTAGTCTCAGATGGTCTGAAAAATTTCGCAGTATCAACATTTGCAGTTGAACCAATTTTCAGTGTTTCATGGATTTCACGCTTTTTCATTCGCCAAAAGTGGGGGAAGAGTCTTACAGTAGTAAAAACCTTTACAAACAACTCCACCTAACCAGATGTGCCGTAGATCTCAGCGACTTGGCTTCAGAACCGGTAATTGACTTGTCTCTTAGAATCATATGACCGTCAATCGTATGACGCAATGCATAAACTCCCATCCTGAGCTTATCCGAAAAATTCATCTCTTCAGTCAGTTTTAGCCCTTTACCTGATGGTAGCTTCTAATAAGTGGAGAGGACGCTAGTGGAGGCTCATGGGATGCGAGGGAACCTTCAGGAAGGGCAGTACAAACGAGCCCATGCTACTAATCACACTTTCTGGGAAAAAATTCCCTATCTCCCTGCCTTTATCGAGTTCCAATAGTCCTTGGTGCCGTAACCCGTAATTTTCTACGGGAGTCTTTCTTCTCACACTCAAAAAATGCACTTTTAGGTCGCTTCGAAGTTCTCGAACTTCGAGGATTCGTAATTTTAATGAGAATTTCTTCCAAGCACTTCGAAAACTCTTTGGTAAGCAATGATTCGTCGAGTCCCCAACCACTGCTTTCGCTTCGTCATCTTTTCCAGTTGGTTGGCAATAAATCACTCGAGGAGCAACAGCCGCTCTTCTTAACGCCCACTACGCTTGCGGTCAAAGAGTACGTGAAAGACGGCAAAAGTATGAAAAAGAATGAAAGACACAATAAGGACAGGAAGTTCTAGATAGGAGAGCCATCGAAAGCCTTAAGTGACCATCAAAAGTACACGAAAGAAGTCTAGTCTAGAATGTCTTAAAGCCAAAAAATTTCAGTGGTAGTTTCTCAAAAATCACAGAAATCCTAGAAAACTGATTAAAGTACCTCCAGTCGAATTGCTGGCAAGTTGCTGCCTCGCCATACTTTTACATTTTTCACTCTGTCGTAATACGGATCACAAGTGCCATTATCGGAGCAGAACAACGGCCTTAGCCCGTCCGGTGTGCAGTTCGGCCGAATATGCGTTGTTTCGTAGTAGGTCGTCACATCCACCGGTCGATCGCCCATCATACAAAATCTGAAAATTTTGAATTTGAGTTGCTCAGAAGAAAACAAAAATTCTTAGCCACTGCACGCGTAAAATTGAATTCCAATACCAATGTTACCGCGGGATTAAAAAATAAATTGGTCTCCTATTCCATTATTACCGAAAATAATAA
>MU889731.1:0-21180 GCA_036418205.1 Ostertagia ostertagi
GGATATCCGCTGCTATAAGAAATGATGGGATAAATGGGAGTGGCTCTGCTGATTTTGAAGCACAAGATATCCCTCTCAACTGTGAGAGGAGGAATCTGGACAGGGGAAAGGGGTCAGTACCTTCAAAATCCAAACAACGATTCTATCGCGGCATCCAATTCCATCCAACTGGTAACGGTTAGATGACACAGGATTTGTGCAGGAGTGCGAGAACACCAACTTGACCATCGGTTCACAAAAAAGACCACTCCGTCAAGAAAATATATGTACACTCAATTTCTTTGATTTTGACTGAAACCTTCTGCAGGGCTTATTTTCGTAGGGTACTACTAAAACCTTTGCGATTTTTCCATTTTAAATTGGAGAACCCATAAAAAATTCAAAGGTACGCTGCTCAAAGCTAGTCTGACCACGACCTAAGCCACAAATAAAGTTCTTCAATGCAGGTTAGGACCAAAATGCCGTGAGGAAATCGATAAGCAAGCCAGATAGAGACTCTGCTTATTCAACCATGCTGTGTAACTCGAAAAGAGATCATAACTTGATAAGAACGTCTCAGTTTCCAATCCAATGGCGTCATTCTACTCAGCAAAAAAGCCCGCTGCCTGCACTGCCATACATTTTCATCATAATAACTCTAATATGTGCATTTTGATATATTCTTGAAATGTTCTTGAAATAAGGCACTTCCATGCGACGTCAAGTGAAAAGTACAAAATAAAATATGCATGAAAGAATTAGACATGCTAAAACCTAGCAGTGAATATGAATCTCACGTTGACTTACCTGTTTGGATACGCCACGCATTTCACCTCGCTGAGAATTACAGCTGTGTTTGTATGCGCAAATTACCCCGATCACTCACTTCGTAGGCCAATCAAGGTCCATGATAAGGACCCCTTGTCCCACAAAATTCTTCTATTAACATAAAGACACGGGGTGCGTTTGAGATGGTGTGTTATTTTGTCAGAAAAGTAGACAAGTTGTGCAAAGAGGATGGCAAAAGAACAAAAAGCACCCCAAAAAACATTAAAATCCACTTGCGAGATGGACCGTGGTACCAGGGTCAACCCTATGTTGCTACAAGTAGCAACGGGGAGGGTCGTATTTTGATGAGTTTGTAGAGGGGGTCGTATTGCTTTGCTTCTATATGGTTGTAAGAAGTGGCATGTGATGAGTGGGGAGCGGCGCGGGAAAAATTTGCCGTTTCATACCCCCCCCTCTAGAAAGAGAGTAGTTGAAGTATGGCAAAATAGTAGGGAATTGCAGGACATGAAGGGGGAGGTGTAAAAACTTTATTAGCAGTACAAGGGATAAGGGACCGACCTGCGTGGTACAGCGAGAGACACAGCGCTGCAGGAAAGGGAAAAGAGTGAAAAACGCGAGATCACGCAGACTCTACGTATGCGTAACTGGCATGTTCGCAGCGGTCGCAGCGGTATAGCGAAGACTGGCTCCTCGTGCGGACAGTTGGATGACCATAGATGGTCCTAGACATTGTCGCGGACTTGCATCTTCACTTGGCGATAGAATCACTTACCCTGGATAGGAGAAATATTACCTCATTCAAGGGAGAATCTATCTGAAGATATAACCGCGACCCCCTGCCTTTGAAAGTTAGCAGGAATTTCATAGCTTGGCTATACTGCACAATAAAATCATCCTAAATGGTATGGTAGTCAGCGTGTTCCTTCACTTGCGCACCCAAGAGCTATTCGAGTACTAATTGGGTTTGACAAAGAATACATCGGCGAATCGTTATGAATGAGAACGAAAATAGTACAGTGGGAGGTCATGCCGCTGCCATGCAAATAGTCCAGGAGTCAAATAACGAATCAGTCCCAATCAAGCCAATCGAGCTCTCCCCAGAGAGTGTCATGCTTGGTACTGTGGCGGTCTACGAAAATTGAGACACTGACCTAAAGTAACGATTCCAGATCGAACTGGTAATGGCGGTTGATAGGCCGATGTCAGACTTTGCGAATCGCGCGATTCGCTAGCGTCCGCGGTCGCGTTGCGGTACCAGCCAATTGAGTGATTCACTGGCCGCGACGCGACCGCAGACGCTAGCGAATCGCGCGATTCGCAAAGTCTGACATCGGCCTATAGCGACAGGAAGGACTTAAGACAATGGTTTTTGAAACAAATGGTCAGTCAGAAAACGCAGAACTGCATCTATCATATCTACCTATCGCTATATCTTAATCCGCTACGTCGTAATCAAGGTTGCCCCTATACGGCGCGGTATCTTCGTCGCGATAAGTTTCACATGTAGGCCGCCATCCACACATCACATTCGTAAGACCCCTAGCACCATTGTCGCCCCTTAGCCACGACAATGCACATCTGTGAACTCGAGGGCTACGCGTAATCCCACCCACACAATATACGCTTCGACACGCCCTCATATGGGGTTGTTGCTTCGAGGCAGCTGGCTTCTGCAAGTCAGTGCAAAAGTCAAAAGACATGCAAGAAGCAAATGTTTCCCACATATTTGAATGCAGCATGCGCATCCATCGACAGAAATGGGTTTCAACATGCTAACGGCTTCCATTCCCTTTATGATTTCAATATAGAACAGTATAAAGTACGATTGATGATCATCATATAAAGGTATGTGGCAAGAAAATGGATGCGAGTAACATCCATTAACTGAATAGACACCTGACCAGGTGCCTCAGTTCACTGGCGCACCTGAGTGTAAGAATCACCAGGATGATCCATCAAGAAACTTCTTTCTTTGCGCTGCGGCTCAAAAACCGTCGTTTTGATGGGCACACTCCGCTAGTTACATTTTGAAAAGAGAAAACCGCAGCACACTGAGCTAAAATTGATCAGTTCCAACAGAGCCGCTAGGCAGCTAAGGTAAGTTTAATCTAGGGATTTGGAAATGTCCCTGTTAGATGGATTTGGCCCATTGCATATTTTTGAAGATTTTGATTATGGTATTATTGGGAAAGGAACGAAAAATAGCAGAACGGTGAAAAAGAAATAGAAAAAAGTCTCCGATTAGCAAAAATTCAAAACTACTGGGGCGGGGGGGGGGGACAAAGGCGGGGGGGAAAAAAAAATGAGATATCGGTTGTTATAGCAGTATCCGCAACTGCAATCTGTTATAAGGGAAAGGGGGGGTGTAGAACTTCCGGATACTGACTCAGCAAGTCCGCCAATTTATAAATAAATAGACGCGAAATATACAGGGGTGGCCAAGAAAAAAGAGACACTTTGCTCATAGCGCACATCATCGAACTTTTCGTCGCACAGGGAGCCGATGTTAATGAAAGTTTTACGGCGGAATATTCCTTAGGTGTTCCCCGTAAACAGAAGCAGGCCCTCCTTCACTGCCCCGCCGTCTTCAGAATATGACGTCATCTGCCGCCACCGTCGAGCTCAACGAGGCTTACCGTAATCGCTCCGGCCTGAAGCTGCTACATAATTTCTTCAATGGATTAACTGTTGAATAGCTTCCCAGAGACATTAGCTGTGACTATGCAAAACCGCTTTTGACCAGCGTTTCAGGGACGTCGTAATGGTCTATGGTACCTCGACGACCTCGTTGAGCTCGTACCGTGAACCATGTTTCCGTGGGAAAATCTTCTGATGTCGTCGGTGTAGAAGGCTGTCATGTAACTTTTAGATAGATTAGAATGTGCTCTTTAATACTGAGTTGGGGCAGTCGATTTGATTTTAGAAAAGTGTAATGCTGTCTGAAATGTGGAGTGAAGTGTCTCTTTTTTTTGGCCACCCCTGTATAGATGTACTCCAAGAAATCCCTCCGTCCGCTCTTAAAGTGATGAGACAGTGGATTATAATTTTATTAAAATACATTGCTGTCCAACTTACGGCCCCAGATTTACCTTGAGTTCCCTTAAAGATCACTAGAAATTCAACACATTCAGTAGATTCCTATGAAACCAACTAGTCGAAGATGGAGGTTTACTTCGTAGCTCTCAATAAGGGCCGAAATGGTTAGGCTCAACGCTCTTACTGAGCAGATTCATGAGATTCTCCTTGAACCTCAAGGTCCTTGCATCCTTAACGTACTGCTGTCTTAGCATGAGTCTAGGTTAATTATTACCCCACCTCTAATAGAGAGGTGAGGTAATAATTGACTCATGCTGCATCTTGCATGCTCTGGGTTGCTTTGTTTGGGTTAAAGTCAAACACCTATGCGATAGGGAAGAACATAACACATAACGTATTCCAAAGAAACTGCTAAGCACGACAGGGTTTATCACCCTAGAGAATCCGCAACATGTATTAGCAAAGAGCCCCACTTAGCATACGGTCGGTCAGTAGGTCTTGTTCTGAGTCGAGCTCATCTAGCACGCCAAACTATCCATAGCTCCGGGGTCGATCGGCTGAAATGTGTGCGACTAGCAAAAATAATAGAGAAAAAACCCTGGCTTTTACAATGGCTAGCCACAGTAAGATTTTGTGTAGGCCAAATCACATTTGAATTGCCACTACCATTTCAAAGGGAAGAAGAATGCCTGACGTATCCAAAAAAGCTGAATATGGATAGATATATGAATACGAAAAAAGCGATGGAAAAGGGTGGAGTAGGGAGGTGTGAGGACGGCCGGACGCCCGAAGTACGCCATGAAATATTACCTCGAACAAACAGAGTCCAAAGCACTCAAAGTTGAAAAAAGGTCGACGAAAAACGTGAGCCTTCAGTTCTATTGAAAAGTTTTCATATGTATATGATGGATGGGGAAGAAGTTCGCTCAGTGGTAAAGTAAACCTGACTTTCTCGAAGCTTGCAGTGGACGAGCAAACGCATCGAAGAAGCGGCACGGGGTCAGTCAATGACAAGGGCTCACACCGTAAAACCGCGAGTTTTGCTATCATTGACCGCTCCTCAATCTTCAGGTCGCACTGAAGAATGTAGTAAATCGTCGTCCCTTCATCCACTGCTCTGTCCGTTTACCGCTACATGGCTCTCGCGACCTTCACACTATCGCCAGGTCAAAAGCAAACCCCATTGATAAGGACGTCCGTTGTACAGTCATTGCCAAAAAACAATTCTCTAATCTTGGGGGCTCTATGAATCCGATGACGCGGTTGTTGTTGAAACCTGTCCAAACATTTCAAAACTCTATAGGTTTTCGGCTTTGGGCCCTTCGCTTCCGTCAAGAGTCATGAGAAAATCGCAAAAGCAATTTGAGACCGCCCTTCATGGTAAAGCATCCTCAATTCTTCTTCGCCAGGAAAAAAAAAAAACCAAATCAACGTATCCGATAGATCTCCAAGGAGCTACAGGTGAGCTACTACCTATTGGCCTGTAATTATTGCTTTCCTTTAAGTTTAGGGAAGTCTTTAAATTCTCTTGTATCCCACTAAAAGATTGTTCCTGATTCATGGCCTAACATCTAATATTATTGTGTAGTCTTAAATAGTAAGCATTGCAATTTTGATAAAAGTAACTAGCATCTGTCAATATCATTGAACCAATTTATATCGGGTACTTTTCTCCCCGCACTCTATTTCGTGGAAGCATTATCTGTTAACTTGCCTCCAGGATCTTTGTCGTCATATCGTAGTTACTTCATATAAAGCATACTTTGTCGTAGATTAGCAAACTACAGTAGTGGCAAGAATATTTTATTTTAACCACGGTTTGTAGAATTTTTCTTGAATAAATCCTGAATATTTCTTTCTCAAATATTGCAATATGGTTATTTAATATATTATTGTTGTCTGATCTTCTCACAATATAATTATTTTATTCTTCATCTTATTTACTGCTGTGAAAAATTTCAGTAGACGATCACAGTTGATTTTTAATGATTAGTGATATCTTGAATAATAAAATTTCTCGTTTTTGTTATAGTTAAATTATCTGGCCATCTACCTTATTTCTCGTCTCTTCTAACTCACCGAGACTGGTTGAAAGACGCTCAGACCAGCTTTTGGAAGTGACTTCGTTGTCCTGGTGGATTCCATGTGGCATTTCCTTATTTAGCAAGTCGGGAAAAGCCTAAGCTTAGAAAGGAGTAAAGATTCCTTAAAAGAGATTCTGTACAAATTTTTATGCAGAACAGAACAACGAGTTTCTGTCCTTGGGGGTAACAGAAGGATCGGATGAGAGACGCTGACGCTTTTGGAAGGGCTGGACTCATAAGTTATGTCCTAGAAAATTGAAACGCTCTAGAGGGCTGTAATAAATAATTTGGTAGAAAAGACCAATTTCCTTGGACCGCGTGACGAGGTAAGCAAACCAGCCCTTTTGGCGTTTCTGCTGGGGCCGTATGCTGAATGTTGGGGAGGGGATGGGGTCCCCGAGGTCGACGGACTACTTCAACTCGGTCGGTACGGTAGGAGAGTGATGACGAAGTGGTGCAGCTGGTCCAGCAGCTCCGCCAAAAGGGCTGGTTTGCTCACCCCAGGACTAAGCCTTGGAGAGGGGACGGACCCGTCTCTCTCTTTAAGGCTTAGTTCTGAGGTAAGCACCAAATTGTGGCGGTTCTAAGGACCGAGTTGAAGTGGTCCGTCGACCGTCGGGGACCCCATCCCCTCCCCAACATTCAGCATACGGCCCCAGCAGAAACGCCAAAAGGGCTGGTTTGCTTACTTCCCGCGTGACGAGGCTAAGAGTGCAAGTGATGTGCAGTGAGTCAGTCACCCAGATCACGTAAAGAGGTCACATTTAACTCTTGCAGCACCAGATATAAGCAGGAAGAGACCAGATTCATCGTGGTTATATCAAAAAGTCTAAGGAAATGAGAACTACAAAAAATCGATGAGTTAGGGTAAGCGATTGGGGACGGAAGCGTTTTTACGCCGTCATCGAAGCTGAAGGGCAAAGTGGTAACTCGATACTCGTAGTGACCTCAGGCCACAGTCATCCAACGTCAAAGTACGTTTTAAGGCAAATAGATCGTTTTGCACTATAAATCATCCCCACGCTAAGTGGAATCCTTGGCAAGTGGATTCACTTTTGGCAACAAACGCTACAGTATCCATTGCAGGGAGGGATCGGACCAAGGATGCACAGTTCAGTGGAAGGGGCGTGCCAGCACATTCACAGCACGATGAGCTAATGTTAAAGGTCGGTGGAACACAGCGTAACGGACGGAATTGACAGAGCGTTTCTGAATGAGCAGGATTTAGGACCAGTTGAACACGTTGTAGGGATTTTAGGGTAAATTTATCTATTTATTTGGATGAGAAGGTTGGCTTTTCGGATGTCTAAGGCGGTTAAGTTTCCACATGAATGAGGGTCATGTGGGAAATAACCGATGTCGTGAAGATCCCTACCCTAGCAAGCTTAGGTAGGGTTATACATATTTGCTCTCGAGAGAGGTCATTTTAGACAAATTTGCTCAAAAAAAATTTGAAAATTTCAACCTAGTTCAGCCTGCCCCTCCTCTATGCGAATAAAAGTAACGAAAGGTTCACGAAAGGAAGTAAAAGTAGTAGGACTTCGTTAACCCATTCGTGATAATGGCAGCCACCGGTGGTTGCCAAATATCTACTCCGGCCGCAATGATACCACACCCAGTGGCTGCCATGTTTCAAATGGAAAGGGGAGTTTCCTTCCCTGAAGAGAATCTTCATTTACCCTTCATCTACTCTAGCCCTGGGTGGGGGAAATCTCCATCCACTCAAATTTTATTGAAGAAATCTCTCTTGCCTCTCCTGCTATTGGCCAATCCGGCGGGTTGCGCACTGTGGTTAAAAGTCATTGTTCGTAAGCGAATGCTGAACCTTGATTCTGCTCGTGCTACCTGTGACTGTTCTGAAGTCGTTTGAAGGGCAGATTCATTTGGCTGGCAGCGACTAACAAATACGATATGGACACCGGTTGAGCTCATTGTCGAGGTCGGCTAATGGTGATAAGAACTTTATCACAGTAAATATCCATACCCATTTAGAGGAGAGTGTAGTGCCTATGTATGTATTCCCTACTCCTAGCAAGCATATGTAGCTAGAGGGTTAATATCATATTTTGCTTACTCTCTACGGCTCTATTAATGCCTCATAGTTGCTATTGCGAGACAAATCCCACTGCGGACGACATGGAAAGCTTATTGCGGTGGTAGAGATACCGACTATTCCAAAAGCCGACAGTTAACGTTTTAGGAGCAGGGACGCTCATTACCAGCCAGCGGAGATAAGCGCCCGCCGTATGCCAGCCACCTATTACTCCTCGCCTTCAAATGACCAGAAATTGTGCAATTGCAGAAATTGACGTGGCATTGGCACACGTGGCTAAATTCTCGATGAAAAGGTGACATCACGTGTGCTCAAAGATGTTCTTGAATCGATGCCACGTTAATGCCACGTCAATTTCTGCAATTGCACAATTTCTGGTCATTTGAAGGCGAGGGTATGTGTCTGACGTGGAAGGGGTGAAAATGGTAGGGTAGCGTAGTTGATATGATACCGTCATCGCTATCGTCCTTCATGCCGGAATCCACCGCATTCCAAGCAGCCGTATCTTTGTATTTTACTGTATCATATCTTCCATGGGGTTACGCTCGCCCATCTCAGCTCTTGTCGCGAGTCTTTCGTATGAAAACGCGTAGTATGAGGCTCCAGCCCAGCGCTAGCGCTTCCTTCAAGAGAAGAAGTTTCATGGATTCGTTCGTGGAAAATTCTTGCATTATCTTCCCAACATGAATGTATCAGTTGTGATCACTGGAAACAGCACACAAAGTTTCACGCATGAAGATTCGGTTTTCCGAAGAGAAACAAACTACAAAAACTACACTCTATGGACAATCGAAGGTAAAAGGCGCGGAGCCAAAGGCGGGCATGGAAAGAAGTCCGCCTTAGCGGCTACGTATCAAGGCGAAGCAATCTGTTTGCGACTTTCGAGAGAGTACCATAATCTCGATCAGATTAGATGAGAATGGCTAGAATGCCTGCGCATTTTCGTCCTAGTCCATTCAGAAAGGGTTTCTGCAGGGCAGCGAAAGCAGATATGGAGCAAGTGTTCCAAAGGCTGGAATCACATTTCAATTAGTCGGTGAACCTAATACATTCTGCTCGAACGCAATTATTGACCGATGCGAAACGTTCTCTTTGCAGATCATCTCAGCATTCACCTCGCATGCATCGCCTGCCTGCACCACTGCTCTGCTAGAGGGAAAAGGCTTCCGTCAGCTTTCACTATCCATCTCAATTCTCACTAGCTATGGGAAAGTGACCCTGGTACGCATACCACCTTATCTCCGACCATCACCAGCTGCACTGAGCTTACTATAGCGAAGACTCTTCGTATTTCGCAGAGCCTAGCGCTCCTGTTCGTTTCAAAAAAGATCTCAGCATGAAAAATTCCACTACGCGTTAACACGTGCCCCGTGCCTAGACCTTTAGTTAAACCAATTCAATGTCATGGAATCGGATTATTATATCATGTGCTAGAAGCTGCTTAGGTAACCGTGCGCAGCTGCCAAGTGGATGTATCCGATGATTAATTCACCGCAGTTGGCTCCCTTTCTCTCCTATAATGGAACAGACTTTTGAACCTCGAATTCAGACAGGGACAAGCATCGTAAACTGCGATCCCAATACCGTCTTCCATGCTCACCAACTTCTGCCAACTCTTCTATCACGGACGGAGTTGTTACGATATACAAAAAAATCACTGTCTGTTGTCTTCACTAAAGCGGTTGGCACAAGGCTCGGGCGGTGCTGCGCGAGGCTGGGCCGGCCCAGGACCTTCAACTCATGAGATAGCGGTTCAGCAGGGAGCGTGAGGCACGGATAAGATCAGGACTGACGGCCTAAGCATATCGAGAAGAGTCGGCTTACTTTGTTAGGGCGAGAGAGCGCTGCGGCCAGCGGATGCTAACATTCCAGAGCTTCACTTGACCTTCAACTATCTCAATATCGCCAAAGCAGGATCTCAGCTTAACCCTATGCACACTCTAGATCGTATGGAACTCTCCATAAGGAGAAAAGCCCTCCAGTTCTTCATACCCGCCCAAAAGAGTCATTCATAATGCCAATATTAGTGAGTTATAACAAAGAAGTGCATGTGTACAGGTGGCACAAGCCTGGCGGGACTCTCTGCTCGGTCACCCACGCACCCAAACCCGCCTTTTCAAGCCAAGAATTTCAAAATGTATGTACATAGAATAGGAATGTCCTTTCGAAACATGATGTATCGCGTGACAGAGGGCGACATTCCTCATGGGTTTTATACCATAGGCTATGACGTTAATGGACGCCAATGGAGAGCGAGGAGGCTTGTTCCACACGCACGGCGCAATTTCAATTATGATAATAACAATTGGAAATGACTGGTTCCGCTGACTGTTCTGAGAAAAAGGGCATTCGAGGAAGGGAAGAGATTCCAATGGCGGATGGAGAAGCCAGGTAGGGATTGACCACCTTCTGCAGGGTGCCGGACAATGCAGCGATACTAGATTATGCCCGAAAAGAATGGCTGACTGACTGAGTCTCAAACATCAGAAATGAAAAGGCGGACTTACTTGAGGAACAAAGTAAGCGAGTTCAACCCAATGGCCATACTGCCCAATAAGTACAAGCACGGAACCGACTAGTCGATCTGACATCTCGTGAGAGGAAACAGCTCGATTGCTCTGAAGTGAGATTGATCATGACCACATGACAAAGTGCTAATACCATGCTAACCTCCTGGGTACAAAACTTTCGCAGCTCCATTTCCCTAGCACAACTGAAAGAAGGAATATCGGTGAAAATGTAGCTTCGGGGGGGGGGACACTTTATCTAATCAAAGTAGAGTTGCGGGAAGGCACTTATATCTTATCATATCTTTCACTGAGACCGTGGCCTACGACTAGTACGCTTACCCTTGTCATATTATTCTATGGCTAAAATGGCTGCTACCTTGCTGGCTCTTCACTTTCACCAAACCTTGCGACTGCCATGCGAGCCCTCGAAGAAAGGGCCTTCAGGTATCCGATTTTGTATGGAATCTCGGGTTGGTATCCCTATCTAATCATACACTCAGAGACTGTGCTCTGGATGGTGATTAGATATGACCGCCTTCCGCAGCTCCACTTCGATTAGATATTGCCAGTTCGATTAGATATTATGAGTGCCCCCCCCCCCGAACTACATTTTCACCGGAATATCATTCGAGTAAAATTCGAGAAAGGGAGAAAGTTTTCAGTGAAATTCGAACGTTTCATTCTCCAAGTGCCTGACAGTTTTCCTGAGCCTCGACGGCGGGATAAGATATGATAGGGTGGTACAGGTGACTGCGTCATAGTCAAAACGAGAAGGTATGCAGGCTGTGCTGCCAAAATAGGCATTGTGGTGGTAGTGCATGGAAAACCGAGAGAAATATTTCGACTAATAAGCACTTATTCACTGCTCACTTTGGAGCAGAACCTCCAGTGTGGAGAATTTTCATTTTGGCCGGAGTTCATGCCGCTCCTAGATTCAGTTCTAAAGGATGCCCCCGTCTCTTGCAAAAGCGCCATGCCAGCTTTTCTGTAAATTTATCTCGATTAAGAGGCACTGAAGAGAGGGATTTTTGCCGCATAACGAATAATGCTTGTCCCAATTTTCGAGGGCCACAGTACAGATAACGAAATCATGGCTAAGTTGAGAACAAGTACAATACCTCCTATAACTTCAGCTCAGGCTTTAGGCTGTCAAAAAAGCCTCGAAGGACGCGGATCCGCGTAACGTGATTACTTTTTACTTTTCTGCGTGTAAATTTTATTCCATTAGGCTCAGCTCGTCGAGGTCTATTAACCTGCCTTCATAAATTTTAGAAAATTCGATTTTTCGATTCCAAAGTGCCTGAGGCCACCCATTAGAGAGCGTCACTCGCTATAACTTTAACCGAAGGATCACAGCTTCCATTAAAGTATTTTGCAAAAACTGTCAAAAAACACTTACGGCTGAGCCTTGGAGCATAGACTGAATTTCGACTTTGAACTAAATCCAATCAAAGAAGCAAATAATCGAAACGAACTTAGATTACCTGACTAGTAAGGAGGTGCGGAAGATCTTTCCTCAGTACAACGCTTCTTTTGGTAGCCCTCTCGAACTTGATAAGAAAATTGGCCGAACATGCCGAACATGGCAAAGCCTAAATCAAGAACGAAGTTATAACAAAAGTCAACAAAATTGAAGAAGAACGACCATTTACATTCAAGGAAGTGAAAATGGGAAAGGTGATGTTGTGGGATGAAGTGTGAAGAAGAAGGCCAGCAGTTAAGTTGTCTCATCGATAATGGCAGTGCGGAACAGATAGATCAACGAAATCGTGCATGGCATAAAAATTTGATCCAATTTTCAAAAACCGTTGTTTATTTATTCAGTTATTTACTTAGTTATTCATCAAATACACTGTTCAAGGCGCTTTCTTGATTCCCGTTTTTCTTACTATCAAAGAAGGACATTTCTCCCAGTGCCTCAAAATTCCTGGTCACACGCTGCAAGTCACTTGTGTTGATTCGAGTCAGCTATGTGCAGCGACCACTACTGATGAACTACAAACCTCAAAAAGTGAAATGTTCTTGAGCAAAGCAGATTGCGTGAATCAATTAGCGTCATGATAAATTTGCGGGTCGTAGAATTTCTGCCTCGCTAGAGGAAAAAGGGGAGTTTTACCCGAAGGATCACCAACGTGTTGAGAATGTTGCAAAAATACAACATCAAGCAGGAGTAAATGTCCTGTACAGCTTGGCCGGAGAATCTGCAATAACAGTGTCTATTGCCGCATTCAAAATCTTCGTAGTCTCCAAAAGGGTATCGCGGCCCTAAGATTCTAAGTACCGAATTCTCTCAAGATTATTAAACGGGCACAAGTCTGAAGAAACGAACTCCATCGCAGCGGATATTTATCTTTCCAAATGGGTCCTTCAATATAAAGAAACATGTGAAGCACCAAACGGGCGTGTCCCAGACTGGGCCCACGAAGTTCTAAGCGCTTCAACTACGACCCTTTAAAGAAAAAAAACCTCCAAACAGGAAAAATAAATAGGATTCTGACGGGGACTGTGTAGAATGAGAGGGACGAGTCCACAATTCAAAAGAAATTTCAGTTTCAAAGCGGTCAAAATAATGAAGTATTAGTTTGTTCGTGAAAAGTTCAATTGCGCATTTTCTTCTTCATCTTGCAAAATCTTTTGGGATCGTTTTGAAACAGTCACTGTTGAACGCATGTGAGCGCTGGTTAATGCTCTCTCCACAGCATTTCTGTCGTAGCATTTTGCAGCGTTTGAAGCTCAAAAATCGCCTTTCACTGGAAAGTAGTTCAGCTGATTCCTTGCGGTGTATGAGGCCACAAAATGCCACCTACTTGAAGAGGGAGGTCAGTAGAGTTTCTGATGATGACCTCTCAAGTTCATCTTTCACACTAATTGCCAATCATTTTTCTGCCGAGTTTAAGTACAGAAAGGAAAACCAACCAGAAATCTGGATGCCTGCCATCCTCATTGACGAGTGTATTCTGAATTTGATTGGACAGAGTGCTTGGTGCTATGCACGGTAATTGGCGGAGCTCTTTCAGTGCTACGGGACCACAGTGGCCTCCTCAATATCGCCTCTAGAAGAACTGACACTGAAACATAACGAAAGATCACTGTGACTGACGACCACCTAGCTAATTAAGAGCGAATAAAGATTTGCCAAGGATACTTCTGATTGCCCGCCCGTCCTCTGCTGATCCTCGCTTTGTTGGTGTGTCAAGGATCTCGACGTGAACCGCACGCGAAAGCACGACTGGCTCGGATGCGTAGAACAAAGGATTGCAATGCCGATTTGAGAACTGCAACTGGGAGGCAACATTGAAAGCTCATGAGGCTGCAAATGTTTCGCTCACGGAGAGCTGCTGCCAACGAAGTCCACTGCTATTGGTGAACAATAATGTTAGCAAGTGGATTGGTTTCCCGGCATGGTGCCCGGAAAATCTGGAGAAACTTTACTTTATGTCGGCAACGCTCGCCCACGAATTACGAAGAAGGTTCAGGAAAGGTCTCCAAGCTCGTTATAGAATGATCTGACCCACTTAGTGTGTACAGCAAACCTGGTAGAGACAGGGCTACCATACGCTCTGTTGCCGTCGAAGGTACTGAAATAGGGGCAGTTCGATGATCCGGACCTACTCGGAGTCAACCTCTTTGAGCTTTTCGCCCCAAAGACTCGGGATTTCTGAACGGCCGGCAACCTGAAGTTGCCTGCTGAAGAGCAATGTTTTGACGATTATGGTGGTGTATGTATTCAACAATTGTTGGCTGCACTAAAGAAGAAAAACAATTTTGAAAAAAGTTGCCAAATGCGCAAAGACTTTTCCGACAACCTAATATATAATCATTGACGTTGGAAGTCGCTACACACTTCTACACTTGCTGAGAAGCGAAAAGCTTGTGAGTACCGAATCTGCTTTCACTTTTGTACAAAATCGCCCCTGAAAGGAAAGGTTTGTGAAAAGAGAGCCAATGCAGCGACGGAGAATCACTCGAGCTCAGGCAAAAATCCTCGACAAAGCCATTTTTGACATACTGAACATATTAAGCTATCAACACACAACATTGTAAACTAGAAAACCAGCTCTGTTCAACAACTGACTGTTGAGTAGGGCATGCTTTTCTAGTTTACAATGCTGTATTCATATTTCAGATTTGACGAGTTTGGAGGAAGTTATGGCTTTGAGAAATGTGAAAACTCGCACTCATTAAGCATTTTCCTCGGTATTGCTAGGTGGCTCAAACAAATTGCATCGTGCTTACAAATATTAATTGTTATGGCAGAAGAAAAAGTGAATTTCTTTCACCACACATGAAATTTGTGGATCTTAACTCTAGAAGTTCTATATTTGCATTTAATGTTTTTTCGCTCAGACTCAAGGGATCGGTATATTAACCACAGACGGCTAAACGACTATGTTAGTGTCACAGAACGCACTTCAGCAATAAGAGAACTAGCTAAGACTCATGAGAGACTTAAAATCTCTATCCTCAACAATAATTATCTCCAATTCGCACTCTCCCTCCCCCGCCCCTTCTTTGCGCATTTTCTTTTTTGGATCGGCCGCCACCTGCTTTTTCATTATATTTCCGCCGTGCGGGCCATGAACGGAGGTGTGAATTAAATTTGCATGATCCTCAATGGCACACCCCCTCGACAGAACCGGTGTCGTTCTGCAGCAAACTGAAATTTTGAAGCTGTTTTGTTTGTTAACTGCTGTTTTAACGCCGCAGTTCGCGTTGCGAATGTTTCACAAGAATGCTGGGTTGTGAACAAAACTTTCGCCCCAGGCGGGACTAGAACCCGCACCTCTCGCTTTCCGGGCAAGTGCGCTACCAGTTACGCTACCGGGGCACCATTTCATTCCAACTCAGCTTTTCATGGTATACGTACCATAGCTTTCAGCACTCACACGTGTAAGCACACATTAGCACGTGTGAGTGCTGAAAGCTATGGTACGTATACCATGAAAAGCTGAGTTGGAATGAAATGGTGCCCCGGTAGCGTAACTGGTAGCGCACTTGCCCGGAAAGCGAGAGGTGCGGGTTCTAGTCCCGCCTGGGGCGAAAGTTTTGTTCACAACCCAGCATTCTTGTGAAACAAAGCATGTATGTGATTGAAGGCAAGAAGCACAAAAGTATCCGTCGAAAATGTGAATTAATAGCTTCTACTTGGTACTAATACAGAGAAGAGGGTAGGCAGAGATCTGGCTAGGGTACACAAAGTGAGAGAATAATGCACGTCGGACCAGTCCATTCCAGTGATCATCGGCGGGAGAAATGCAAAAGTCCACCTCTCTCACCCACATTGAAATGTAAATTAATACAATTGCTACATTCAAAACCTAATTGTATGTAGAGAAGCAGCAACCTACCTGTCCAACGGCATCAGAAAACTTCATAATAGCTTCCATACGGACTGACTCAGATGAGGGTTTTCTACGGGAACAGGTGTCACTGTGTGCGGAGCATACAGGATAGGTTATCGAGATCGCTGTTATTACGACGTGAACATATGATGCCGATTGTAAGATGGCAGTTACCTGTTGGAGCTAGCTACCGTCCTTAAGATAGTTAATCTATCCGGAAAAAGAGACAGCAATGGGCGATATTTGCGAAAGAAGTGATCGTCTAGAAAAGCCTGATATTTTTAAAATCACATCCTCCTGGTTTCCTATTAGCATCAAACGTTGCGCAAAGTTAATACTAGAAGGACTCGTATGAAGATTATAATGAAGGAATTATGAAGTTTGCGTCACGAAAAAAGTCGCAATATCAAAATCGGACACAAAACTCTGACAAAAAGATCAGACGGGCACTATTTTCTCGGAGAAGTTGATTTTTGAAGAATTTTCGGTACTTTTCTGACCGTGGCTAATCTTCATAGTTGCGGCAAATAGCTTTTGAAAATCTGCAGTCTTGAAATACAGGACAGTTATGAGCGTTATGAATGAGGAAAAATCGTGTCTCTCTGCACAAAAAACGGTTGATCTTTTGACAGAATTGTACATTGCTAAGTCTTAAAAAATGTCGAAAGAACGCAATTTGTAGTTTTAAATTTCGGAATACATCTATGGAACCGATTTGAAGAAAGATATAATTTAATGAAAAGTTTGTATGCGTAACGTTTTCTGCAAAGATTTATTCCGGCCCGGATAATTAAAAAAGGCGAACTTGTTGGTAGGTTTCTGAAAGTAGAAATCTTGCGATTATTACCATGTATTGGTTTACGCAAAAATTTGGAAATTCCTTCTATTTAATGAATAAAATTTCATGTTGCCTCGATTCCCTCCTCTGAGCGAGACAAAGCGCGCGGACTTACCACGGTCCACCACTTCTCCATGTCGGTGACGGCCCATACATCGATGATGGGCATAAAATATGTAAAAACACAATAGCTAATACGGGGGGTCGTACCGATACCCTCCGAAAGGGAGGGGGTCGTAAAAATTTTGAAATCTGCGCAACGCACGGGTTGACCTGCCTACAACTGTCAAAGCGCCCTAAAGCAGCAGGTCCAACGGCTGTGTTCAAGCATATCAAACCATTTCATGGACCACGGCGTTTATAGATGGCTTAATATAATATTCTATAGAATCAATAAATAAATTGGGAGGGAGCCGCGCATGCGCTGAAAAAAGCGATGGCAAGGTCTCACTGTAGTTAATGTGTTAAATGGAATCAAAAGATCAGAGCTACTGATACCAGTACCTGTATCGTCCCTCTGGTGTTCCATACAGAAAGCGTGGTGATGGTGGTCTCGTCTGTCGGGGCAACGGTCCCCTTTCTGGGACATTTGTACGAACTCCAGAGAGGACGATCACGTCGATATTACCAGCTCGACAAATTATTTGCCTTTCAAAAATGTGCACATTTCATACCTTCGGGGAAAAACTAACGTAAGCAGACCGAGTATCGTATCCAGCCAGTGTGGTTCAAAAGCTATTATATCACATGTACTGGATGTTGCTTTATTGTATTAGAACACGGATATGGACTTCGGGAAGTTCGCAGGTAGTTTTACGAGCGTACATGCCGTTCACAGAAAATGACATCAAAAAAAGCCAGAGATAAATCTAGAATTTATTTTTTATCCTGCTTGAACGACTATTCTGAATGGTCATGAAATAAATTGCTTGCATGCACAGATTTCCTGCTATCCGATCAGTTTCACTTTTCACGGTAATAAAGGGTGGTTTGGGGTAGCAAGAGTTGGCCGTTTCCGAAGGGTATTGGGAGATAAAGAGGTGTGGCAGGCATAAGCGGGGTATACACATCCAGTTCTAAAGTGTATAGGTTTTCTCTTCGCATGACGGATGATACGATTGCAAACGCACCTGAATTTTTCTGCAAATTTCTGGGTCCACATGTCTCTTCGAATGTTATTTTGCCAATTCTCTCCAAGAGTTTTGCCATAATAAAAACGTGTCCTGGGGCGCGGGGCGCCGACTGGAACATGGGGGGCCAGGGGAAATGGAAGTTTTGGAAGGCGATTCTTATGTTATCCTGACGAGGGGTCTTGGGTTTGGGGGGAGTTACTAGAGACTATGTGTCTGTATGCCCGCTTACGGGTAAGGCATGGCGAAGCGTAACTTTTGATAGAGAGTTTTGTGCGTGGGAAGTGAGGCCGCATTACGTCACTCGTCGTGGCCTACATCCTTTGATTTGTCGGACAATGATGGTCAGTGAAGCCAGTGGATGCTCTGGCCGAACCATAAGGGGGGAAGGAAGAGAGAGGGGAAAGGGAAAGGGAAAGAAAAAAGAGAGAAGGAGGAGGGGAAATGGCGGGGATGAAGCAGAAGGGGCATAGTTTCCATCACACATAAAGAACTCCAACTGCGTGTGTGTTTCATGACGGTGGGTCCTAGGACCACTGCAGATCGAAATGGGAAATCACCTCAAAATTACCTCCACACCACATACACCAGCACTTGTCAGATAAACTATGTATAAAGCTTAAAGCGTTCGGCGTTGATTAATCCCGTTTTGGGAAGCGCCACGCATTCCACTTCGATTCAGAACCGTAGAAGCAGTTTGGGTGCGATTTTTCCTATACAATGACTTGCGGGGTACCCGATGAGCAAGCAAGCCCGGAGGATGGAATGCTTACCATTAGTTGGAGCAAACGGCGCACGACCTAGGATTTGATCGCCGGACCGCGCGCGTGTCAAGCAGCACCCCTTGTCTCTATACCACTTTCAGCCAGTTATGTTACCACTTATCAGATGTTTCAGATGACTACAAGGGAAGGATCCCAGGTCGAAGTGGCCATTCGTAATGAAACCTATACTCACATACGTGTTTTCGGACGCTGATTTCAAATCCGTCCTCCAAATTTGCGGAACGATTCTCTGAACAGAGTTACAAAGGTTTCAAATGAATGGCCGTTAGAAGAGACACCCTCAGCCCACTGCCGGCAGCGGCGGCCTGGCAGAGTGGTAGTGGGGGCGCATGTTGGTGGTGAGACTATGGTTCGGATCCTGGTCATGATGAAGTTTTTGCATTTTGTAATTTTGCTTGTTTTCAAGCTGAAAGACCATTCAGTGTTGAAATTACGCCATGTACAACGCTGTTCAAGTGTTTGCAACGTGTTTGCATGCTCCTTTCAAGTACGACCTAATTTCTTTATGAAGTTTTCGATCAATTATTGTACAGGGTAGGGTATGGGGTACTGCCACGTCACAGAAAGTGACGTCATTGTCAGTGACAGAGACCAATCTATAAACGGCAAAGATACCAACAACAGAACACGTTGCAAACACTTGACAGCGTTGTACATGGCGTAATTTCAACACTGAATGGTCTTTCAGCTTGAAAACAAGCAAAATTACAAAATGCAAAAACTTCATCATGACCAGGATCCGAACCATAGTCTCACCACCAACATGCGCCCCCACTACCACTCTGCCAGGCCGCCGCTGCCGGCAGTGGGCTGAGGGTGTCTCTTCTAACGGCCATTCATTTGAAACCTTTGTAACTCTGTTCAGAGAATCGTTCCGCAAATTTGGAGGACGGATTTGAAATCAGCGTCCGAAAACACGTATGTGAGTATAGGTTTCATTACGAATGGCCACTTCGACCTGGGATCCTTCCCTTGTAAGACGCTATCATCATTCTCCAATAGGTTGGTCGAATGAACTGCCTCTGCAAGAATTTGGTCATCCCGGAATCTTAATCTTTGTCTATTTACACTAAGTATCCGTCACACTGAACTGGATATTGGAGGCAAGCGGGTTAGCTCAATTAAGGGTAATGAGGGGAAATGTGTGCCTGTTCTACTACATAGACTCGTTCGCAGCTTTTGTCGCGTATGGGGCGCTAAACTTAGGGCCTCCACATCACCTTATTGCAACGCTCCCACCACCTGGCGTCTGGGTTGAGGCAGCCTCTCTATGAACTGCAAGCTCTCGCCGTGTTTCGTTTTTTTTGGTCTCCACTGTCTTGCCGTGCAACCCCATGCATTATGGAGATGAGGCTCCCAATTTCGCGTTTCCGATGATTTTCTTAACTTTTTATTTTCCTTGTGGTTCTCGTCAACAGCTCAGCCATCACTACTAAGTTCTCTTATGCACCAGTTCTATCCCGGAGATCGCCTTTAACCCTTTCGGGCCTGAATTTTTTCTCGTGAAAGAATTTTTCTTCTAGCTATTGTTCATTACGTGTGGGCACATAAGTATCATTATAGTGAAACTGAAAGCTTTCGTTGCTCAAACCTTTAAAAACTATGGTCTGAATTGGCCACTTCTTAACAGCTTGAACGAAATCGGCAGGTTTTGGCATCTTTTGGCGCGTGGGAAGAGCGGTTTGCGACGGATATCCCGCGCCTCACAACAATCTGTGATTTTGAGCTTTAAATACGCAATACTTCGATGCGACAAAATGTTTTCACTGATATTCGGTGTGTCAAACTTATTGGAAGGTACACATGTGAAAGTGCGGTCGAATGATGTGTTACAGCATTGAAAAGGCAAGTTTCACTTACTTTTGCTTTAGTGATTTCAAAATTATTTTGGACGTGGTTGTTTCGGTAAAAACACATATCTTGCCACACGAGTAGCTTTGTACTCACTTCTAATATTCTTTTTTATCTACATGTTCGTGTTAATGAAGAGAAAATGAGGAATGAACTGAACGGATATTTTCGTCCGGTCCGAAAAACCTCTGCCAAACTAAAGAATATTTGGTCATTCTATAAGCCGCGTGGTTCTTGGTTATGTTGTGGTATGGCCTAAAAAATGAACACAAAAAACCTGGGAAGAAATGGCGCGTTCAAGAAAAAACTGAATGTAAAGGGTGTGGCAACTATAGTTGCCACAATGTCCATTGCGGCGTGCAAAACGCGGCAAACCTAGTTGCCGCGCTGTCGTCAAGGTGTTAATGAAGAAGCCTTATTCCAAAACATTCCAACTTTATAGGTTATGAATGCCGAAGTTTATAATCTTGCACAACATTATGAACATAATTTTGATAAAAGAATGGATCTATTACTTCAAGTATTTTAGGAAAAAGTGACACTTACTTGGCAGGTTGCGGGGGTCAGCGTCGATTCATTGTTGCACTTGTACACAAATACTTGTAATACTAACAGCAACACACAATGAAATGGCAGGTTTAGCTCATAATTAGGAAGGGGAAGGTTGACTGAAGCAACTCTAGCAGGATTAGAAAACCATGCTGTTTCAGCGGCAATGCAAACATTTGAATTTGATGGTGGCAATTCCACCGCCAGGGGCGAAAACCTTTGTTAGGTATGGAT
>MU889732.1:0-22810 GCA_036418205.1 Ostertagia ostertagi
CGAAACGGCCCAGAACCCGAGAAATGGGACCCCTTCCTTGCCCGTTGATTTGAGCATTGATGCGACTCTCATCGCTGTGCCCTCTTCAACACTACGCTCTCTCACCTATCTAATCACTCGCCACGTATAGACCTGCGGCGAGTGATCAGATGATCGGTGGGCGTGCACTGACCAGCCGCGCCAAGATTGAGCCTTAATAGGTCGCCGAGGTCAACTCCTTCGTGCAAATTGTGCTTCAGTTCGCACACTTAGGAGCTCCGCGGGTCCCTCAACCAGGTGAATTCTTCCTAATTCGATTTTCCCTCTGATCGTGAATTCGTCCTTTAAGTGCGCGCGAGGGTGCGCAAAGCTAAATTGGTCATAATGATAATCGAACAGCGATCTGCTGAGGGGCGGAGCACAGGCGGAGGCGGAGCTCAGAAAGGATTGGCAGCCCCAGGGCGCTGCAACGAGCGCACCTTTAGTCACAAAAAGGCCACATCTCGATTCCTTTGGGCTCTAGCTACTGCTTGAAGTGCTGCTCGTTCTTCCATGCTGCACAGAAATTTTATCGTAATTTCTCGCTTTAAGGCATGCCCCAGGATCACATTGGTGTGGCTCTTGCACACGAATGCGAATGTATTGGTGCGAAGTGGGCCGGCAGTAAAGAAAAAAGGAAAAGAATCCGTCGAAAACGCTTAGGTTAAGGGCTCACTCACCTTCCTAATCGGCTGTGCTAAGGGAATGAGAGACTAAGCGCGGAGAGGAGAGTATGAGGCGAGAGAGCGCTACAGATGAGAGAGCGCCAGACAACAGCCTGATAAGAGAAAAAAGTCTGCAGCTTGGGCAGCTTACTTTGCAAGGCCCAAGCGCTCTTGTCGGTTGGTTTCCGTGCACGAGAACGCCACATTTGTGATTGTCCTCTAGGGGTCTATACTACAGACCGAAGAGAAGCGTTCACACGACCTCTGCCTGGGTTGTGCCTTTAAGAACTTTTGAATCGGCACAACGCGATGGCTGGCCCTGCCTGTGACACATCTAATGTAAAAATGTTGTGTTCTTATGTCTTGCCCTGTGTGTAGGTTCGAGTGTTCAGCAGACCGAGATCCGTCTTAGCCCTGTTCGTGCAAGACGACCGAGCGTCTCTTGACATCTCGGTACCATGCTTTTTACTGACGAATCGTTGCAATGATAATTGATGGCTCACCCATTAACACAATGGTAGTTGGCGTGGCGGTCTTTTCAGTGACCCGAAAAAGTAGAGTAATGATCGAGAATATGCAAATGTCGACGCCTGAGCCGGTAAAAGCAGTGAAAATGCCTGGAATGCATTCACTAATTTCTAATTGAGAGGGTTGCCTTTCAACTACACGGTGGAAAGATCAGCATACCTCCCACAAACGCGGTACAGGCCAATACAAACGCTTTCCACGGCTTGAAATCCGGAATCACAGAGTAGGTTTTACGTTTTTTCTCAGCGTTAAGCAAGTAGAGAGCAATAGCGAATGATGACCATATCGAGACGAACAGCATTTTCTTTTGTGGTCCGGTGAAGAACGGATCAACCTGGCAACAAGTTTAATGATGAAGAATATCCTTGGAGAAGAATTATTGTAGGCGACAGTGACTAAAAGTGTTTGCTGAAACGGTTTTCTTGCGTTGCATTTTTCTCACTCAATCAGTTCTCCTCAAACCTTTCAGCCCGAGGAGAATCAGAGCCTTGAGCTCAGACAAATTCTTTCTTCCATAATTACCCCATTGGCTTTGAAAAAGTGCATATAAAAGCTATCTCTCACTTGAGCCACGGGACCTGCAATTACAATGCCTTTTTTGCAGCCATAGATACACACACATCATTTACACATATCTCACAATTTCATTCCAAATTACCCTCCCTTTCAAAAAAAAAACGAGAAGAGCATCGGGTGCAGACCATACACCACAATTGACGACGGCCTCCAAGTCAAGCTGGTTAGTGATTCACAGGAGTAGTAGTAGTGGATTCACACTAGTAGTGGAGTGGTTTATGGTGATAGCTGATTTTTGTTAAATGATAGTTGTAATTACTGACAACTGATAGAATACTAACTGCAGCAGGCTAATCATCTTCTCGTTTCTGAAACGACAACTTTATGCAAGAAGCCCAAAGCATTTAAAGGCACGACCCAGGCATGAGTCGAGGGAACAACTTCCTTCGGTCTAGGGTAGTGCTCTCCAGGACAATCACAGATATGGCACTCTCGTGCAAGGATTTTGCCCGACAAGGACACTAGGGCCTTGCCAAGCCGGCTGCAGCAGCTGCACTTCGCCGCCCGCAGGTAGGCTGTTGTCTGGAGTCTCTCATCTGTTGCGCTTTCCGCCCCATAACTTCCTCTCTGTGGTCAGCTCTTATGGCCTTAGCACAGCCCTATTACGAATGTTGGCAAGCACTTAATTGGAGCGATTTTGACATTTTTTCCTTTACTGCCGACGCATTTCGCACCAGAACTTTCGTATTTGTGTGCAAAAATCACACTAGTCTGATCCAGAGCTACACCCTTGAACCACGTGTCACCCAATTGCCCGCAAAGTAAAGCGTTGTTTGGGAATCCTCGAAAAGGCTTACCTACCACGAGTGATCCGAAAACAAATCCCGGCACCGAACCCATCATACCGAAGACGACGGCTCGTTTTTCGATCTGTACACCCATAAATATGATTACAAATAGCGCACATGTCATCCCTATAAACAGGAAATTTCGAAGAAAACTGAGCTCCTTGCTTCCTTTTCAATCAAACATTTATCTGAACACATTTAATCATTTTATTGATTATGTATTAACAAAGGGAGTCTCTCAGGACATGGAGCCTTTTTTAAATGGTTTTCTGAATGTTGTAGAGGCTGTGAGGAACACAGAACCATGGTCCATTTTTCCTGAACGCCCCCAGGAATGTCAAAACAGCGGGGAAGAAATGGTCCAAAGTTCGATCCTCCGTGATGACAAATTTTTGCAATTTATGTTGGCGCCTCCAAATTGCCGCAAAACACGACAATGACATCTATTCTCGACGATGGCGCCATTTGGCGGCAATCTGGGGGCGCCAAACTATATTGCAAAAATTAGTCATCACCGGGGATCGAACTCTGGACCATTTCTTCACCACTGTTTTGACATTCCTGGAGGCGTTCAGGAAAAATGGATCATGGTTCTGTGTTCCTCGCATGAGCCCCTACAACATGCAGAAAACCATTTCGAAAAAAACGCTCCATGTCCTGAAAGACCTCTCCTTGTAAGAGCTGTTGAAGAGCCAGGATTTATTCACCTCTCGTACTTTATAATCTGAGAGTTTCGACAATTTCAACTGGAATGTAACAACAGTCAAGCTACTCAAATTCAATGGATAAACATCAGTTGGGCGTCTGAAATTTGCTTTAATTTTGTCTCGTAAAATTTCAGAACTACATATTTGACCGTGTATTTGATCTGAACGCTGAGCTGAGGGGTCAGCTTAGGTGGATTAAACTTGCCATTTCTATAATGCCAAGAGATCATATCGCCAGTTGAAGGCACAACCCAGGCAGAGGTCGTGTGAATGTGAACGCTTCTCTTCGGTCTGTAGTATAGACCCCTAGAGGACAATCACAAATGTGGCGTTCCCGTGCACGGAAACCAACCGACAAGAGCGCTTGGGCCTTGCAAAGTAAGCTGCTGAAGCTGCAGATTTTTCTCTTATCAGGCTGTTGTCTGGCGCTCTCTCATCTGTAGCGCTCTCTCGCCTCATACTCTCCTCTCCGCGCTTAGTCTCTCATTCCCTTAGCACAGCCGATTAGGAAGGTGAGTGAGCCCTTAACCTAAGCGTTTTCGACGGATTCTTTTCCTTTTTTCTTTACTGCCGGCCCATTTCGCACCAATACATTCGCATTCGTGTGCAAGAGCCACACCAATGCGGCTTCTGCCTACTTGTGCCCACGTCGCCCTCGAAAGAAAAAAAGAAATGCCACAGAGTTACAATAGATTATCCTTTAGCAATTACACAACTCTGACCTTTTCTCTCCTCGAATATACCTCTTTTTTAAATCTTCTTGAATCTTTAATTCTTTAAATCTTGGTAATTTCTTGAGGTAGCAGTCTGCCTGATTTCCTTGTGAAAAATACCTATGTATTCAAAAATTTTACTGTTTCAAGGAATTTCCAGCAAAATTTCAGTTTTTTCAACATTATCGCTTACCAATTGCTTGAACTATCAATGAGAAATCTCTGGCCACATTTGGAGCGAGTTTAAGACCAAGCGTCATCACTGGAAACGCAACTGCTCCACCGCCTTCCGATGTCATGCCTATAAAAAGTTCGCTAAGGAGGCCACGTCTGTCTTGGCGCGACGCCAGTGCGCGCCGTCTTAGAGGGCAAGTGTGTGTGGGTTCGAATTCCCGGAATGATTAATGGACTGCGGGCTACTCTCCCCTGTACCATAGGATAATCCGGAGAAATCGGAGAGCCGGCAATACATGATGGTCGCTTTACAGGCAATCATCGCAGAACTGGTTCGTACAATTTTTCAGTACTGTGTGGAGATATTATGTACGTCGAAACTTAGAAAAAACAAACAAGTTTCGGAATTTTTGTGGTTCGACTGCGCTGTGATGCGCCATGCTTGCGTCCTTACATGGAAATCTAGATAAAGGATCGAAACTGAGCAAAAAACAAAAGGGAGAGGACACAAAATTGTGGTAGGACTCAATGAAAACATCTTCACGAGTTCACATGAAACCGTGTCGGTTCCGTGTGGAGCGGATGGCGGAGGGATGTAGCCCTGCCCTCAATTAGATCCTTTTTCCCATCAGTAGAACTTAATGAAAAAGCATGGATTAATTTTAAGTGTTTTGTAAGGCGTTATTGATAGAATCACTTTTCAAAAGAAGGAGAGGCTGACCAGCAACGGTTGATCCGAGCAACATGATAGCCGGAAGTTCCCAATGAGTACGGTAGAGTTCGAGCCATGAATAGCGGATTGCCGTCAACCACCAAAATGTCTAATCCATCAATTGGCTGAGAATCAAAACATACATAATAGCGGCAACAGTAATAGTCACAATACTAGCATAGTAATTAACATGTTGTTCTTCTGCCAGCGGGGTTATTAGGTGGATACTTTAATGATGGCCTGACGTTTCGAAGGGATCGTCTTCCTTAAAGGCCTAAACGTGGCTCAAGGCATGAGATACGTCTTTTAAAGCGCCAAACGAGTTTACCAGGTAGTAAAAAAAAGTAATAAGAATAGAAATTAGTTTTTTTTGACTTGTTTTTAATTGTGAAATGCTGGTTGTAGCCGCAGTCCATCTTGGAAATTGAGAACAAACCTTCGCCCCAGCGGGGACTGCGAACACCGTACCTCTTTGCCGTCGGAAATGTGTGCAGTTTTTTCCGCGTCTGGCGGAGTTTTGTTCACAACGCACATCTGTGAACAATGATAGTGTAATATAACATAATATAGAATAATAATAAAATACCTCTGCGTTACCCATTTTAGGATGCGCCACGCCTTCTATTTTGATGCAAAATAGTAGGGTCATTAGATGATTGACCCAGGCCAGATTCGATCCACGATTTGATCTAAGGAGCTTGGGAACTGTCAGTACTTGCACCCAGGGTTCAATCGCCTACGTTTCCCGATAAAAGGGTCGTATCAGTTGAGCTTGGAGGGTCGTACCCTCTCGGTGGCCGACAGTGGGATTCTTGGTAATATCGGATAATAGCCAGCACGTTACGTTTTCGTAAGATGACTGATACTAGAGCATCTATAAACCACGCTTCCCTCTAAATGAGCTTTCAAATGAATCAGCGAATTAGAAGGGCGCCCGAGGCGTGGCGCGCACCAAGGCAAGGGATGTAGTGCAAGCGCATGCTCGAAGCTTTCTAGCACATCCTAATTAAACATAAAATTGGTCTTCCAAGAAGTTACGGGCAGTGAAACCTAAGAAAACTCGCGTTTTCGAGAAAATGGCTTGAAGAATACCCCTCAAATAAAAAGTAACAACGGGACTAATTTTTGAACTGCTGATCTTTCAGGAACGCTTGGGTGCTCGTTAGAAAGCTTGAATCCTGTAGTTTATTATACGTGTTCAGCTTCCCAAATGAATGACTTTGAAGGAAGTTATGATCGTTTGAAGGTCAAAAAAGTCGCTTTGCACAGAAAAAAGTAACAACGTACTAAATTTTTATTAAATTAACTTTCGAAGAATTTTTACCCATGGTTGGAGAGAGAATAATTTGAATTTTCCAAATCAAATCACTTCGGCGCAGAAGCTCGAATATGAAGGAAGTTATAGCCCTAGAAAGAGGAGTGTAAAAATTGTGTTTCAATTTTATTTTTTGCCTAATAACTTATTCATTCCGAAGTGTTTGAGAACAAATGAGCACTCGTTAGGAAGGAGGAGCCACATCGATCCAAAATCCACCTGAATCTTCCGAACTACCTGAAATGTAAAAAAAAAAACTCCTCGAATTTTCACACTCCCCGTTCGACGCCTCTTCACCGTGAGCAAATGTACTCCACCGTCAGGAGGCCAAAGGGACTTAGTAGCAATAAATATTATGGTAAACTGTCTCTACACAAGTGTTACATACAAGGGGGGGGTCGTATCAAATCACCCATGAAGGGGGGGGGTCGTAAAAAATTTCCGAAGAGTAACAACGATAGGGTTGACCCTGCTCACACTCGCCTCACCACCCTGGCCCAGATAAAAAGTTATTTTTAGAAACTGAGATGATTCTTTTGAGTAAATAAGGTGGAGATCAAAAAAGTCGTTTAATCTCAATTAGCAAGCGCCCTAACAATTGATAAAAACCGAACTATTTGAGTGGTTGCGAATGGAGTAAAGTCGTTCTGATCACTTCTATTGCCTTCGAGCGGCAATCACGGAAGAGTGTGGTCCCACCTTGGAGCACCATTCTCCGCGGGGATTTCTACAGTACTGCACCTTTTACCACCTCTACTTGCATTATCAGTTTGTAATTATCTACCTTTGAGCTACCAACAAATAAGATCTCTTTCTTGAATTCGCCACCTCGAAAGGTTGAAACTGCTAGTCAGTAACGAGGGGGCGGGCCAAAGCGTTCAATTATAAATTATTTCTTTAATCACTGAAAGAAAAATAAGATTTGTTCAGAAAATTCGGAATTACCCTACCTGCATTACTACTAGAGGAATCAAAACAGCTACATATTTCCTGTATTTGATCAAGGCTACGTCAAAAAAGTCGGCATCCTTCGGTAACTCCTGCGGTACCGAGCTCTCGTCCAAGTGTTGACCTGTGCGAGGGCGACATTCACTTTAGATATCAAAATCGAATCTTTTCAGTACCACAACCTCTAAAGTAATAACTAAAAACACAGCCAAAACCGTAAACCTAAGCACTTACTTACCTCTAAGAAGTACTTTCGAAAGAAGTCCCTCATTGCAGATGGTTTCTCCCTCATTCTCATAGCCTAAGTGGTTACTGTCAATCAAGCAGCTGTAGATGAGAGCGGAGGCAAAACTAAGTGGTTTGGGATCAGTTCTGGGGTCAAACAAATTAAGGTGACACCCCGAACTTTGGCGTCACAGCCTTTCCGTTCACTGTCCTGTCACCGCCCATATTTACAGTTCTACGTGTTAAGACAAATCGACACGGGCGATTGAATCGACTATCATTCAAACGCGTTCTTTCGTCTCAAAGATCTCTTTTGAAAGGGCGAAGAGATTTTTGGAAGTATGAAAAGAACCAGTTGGAGATGAAAGGAGAGTAGTTTAAGAAGATTAAAAATGAATCTGTGGACATTTGGAAATAAACAGGAATTCAGTAAAAGGACCCGTGGCGCAAAAGAGTTTTTCAGATAAATTGAATGCACTTTGGCTTGTACTTCTTTTCAGAAGACAAAACTGGTTGAGAAGACTGAACAGTAATACATATGTGAGCTCAGCTTGGCTTGGTGGCTGATCCCCGAGGACAGCTTGATAGAGGAGAAGGGATAAATCATTTGCCGTTGATCAATACTCTGCTGGAATCGGACCGAATTCTACTCCCATTTGTGCATGCCGCAGGGCGTTTGACATGGTACCCCCCAGGAGCCTCAGCGGACCAAGAAAGCGGCTAGCGGAGTAGCGCGCGTACTGTAGGGATTTCGCGTCAAGTTGAAATAGAGTGTCCACTTGCACGTCCTACATTGCACACCACGCTGCAACTCGTCCGCCGACTCTGCCTTCTTGCCGCGCGTGATGGGCCTCCCTGGGGGGTACACGTTTGAATGCAATTGGGCTATAAAATGACTCGCGGGGGCCAGCCGATGTATAAGTCAGTGTTGTTGTTTTATCCTTCCCAGACAAGTCTGGTACCAATTAGCCGACCCCGGAGGGATGGAAGGCATGGTTGGCCCGGGCAACCGCACGGCTTTAATTCCCCTGACCTGTGACCGCGCATGGTAAGCGTACCACTTGCCACTACACAATTTCGCCCAGGGAGTTATACGGCGAAATATTCCTTAGATGTCCCCCCATAAGCAGAATCAGGCCCACCTTCGCTGCCTTCACCGTCTCCAGAATATGACGTCATCTGTCATCACCGTCGAGCTCAAGGAGGCCTACCATAATCGCTCCATTCTGAAGCTGCTACATAATTTCTTCAATCGGATAACTGGTGAATGGCTTCTTAGGGACACTAGCTCTGACTATGCAAGATGGCTTTTGACCAGCGTTTCAGAAAGTTTTTCGACAACCCCGTTGCCGCCCCTCAGCCTTGATTCCGCTGCACGAAAACCCTTTCCTTTTTCTGCTGCTGTGCTTATCGGAATTGGGAACTTTATGAAAGCTTAAAGGAATCCTGCACGGAAAAATCATGATTCTATTTCAGCCATAAATCACTGGCTTGAGACTCATTATCCACGATAAGAATGAAAAGAACTGAAGTATTGCTTTCGTTTTGTAAAAAATTCGAAAAATCGAAAGGGCTGCTACGCGTTCAGCCGCCAAAGGCCAACTTCTTTCCATGCCTCGCCTTGGCTCCGCCCGAATTACCTTCGATGTCCATAGAGTGTAGTTTTTGTACGTTTGTTTCTCTTCGGAAACCGAATCTTCATGCGTGAAACTTTGTGTGCTGTTTCCAGTGATCACAACTGACACATTCATGTTAGAAAGAATGCAAGAATTTCCTTCAACATGGCTTTGGAAAATCGATATGCATAATATGCTCTCTGTGATGCTACTGATGCCATCTGGTGGTCGTGGATGTTGCAGCTAACGTCCTAAATGGTCATAGGTTTTCATAAATGCTCTGAATCTACATTTGATCACCGCTGGTCAAATTCCAAGTCTCCTATCGTCCGACTGAATGTACAAGTTGAAATAGAATGCGTGCCGCATTCCAAAAAGAGATTTTTCAGCGACAAATGCTTTATCTTTTTACCCTTTTATCATCTGACAGGTCACAGTCCTTACAAGCGATTCTTGCGTGCCGCTGCTACCTTCCACTGCTGTATGTATAATAGAAGTTTGCAGGAGCGAGCAACAGAAATCCACCAACCGTCACAGTTCAGCCGGCTCGTTAAGCTGAGGACCCATTCACTTCTGACTTTTCAGTTGAACCAAACCTGGGAACTGGAGATTTCCTTTCTCCGATATATTGCGCAATCAGGGAAGGATTCCTCTTTGATCATCCCTCTGGCAATATGGGACTCGCTTTCGTCACAGTACAGGATCTCTCTGGCTTCGGCAGGATCGGGTTCGTCCTCAGTGATCTAAGCAGTAAAGAATTAGTGTCAGATCCTCATTCTAGATGTTACCGTTCACTGCAGATCCGCTGGAGGGGAGCACGGGGCGGGGGCAAGAGTTTAGGAGGCAGAAAGATCCACTCGTTATCCCGCAGATGTCATTGTAGTTCGAATAGCGCTAAGGCCGTCCTGCTTTTTGTACTCCATGGCTGACGAAGTTCTACCAAACCATACTACTAGTTATGATTCGGAATATTAATCGAGTTTCGGCTGGAGAGCGCCACTGCGATGAACATATGCGTTCGCAGTCAGTATTATCCGGAGAGATCGTATGCTTGGAACATCCAGTAGTTTCTGGCGGTCTTCGCTTTTAGTAATTTGCACCCAGTTCCGACAAAAATGATCAAGCTCTGTTTGGTATGCGCCATGCATTCCACTTCATTCAATAAAATTCTATCGAAAATCTGCAAGCCAGGCAAAGGAGAGCAGTGACTCTTCACAAACAGGTCCTGCAGCGATCAAGCAGTCCCGCAGGCGAGCATTAGTGGAAGTCCTTCGAAATTCAGTGGTGGAAAAATTGGGCAGTATGATGGAAAGGAAGTTTCAATTAGAAGAATGTTCTCTAGGTCACAAACAACGAGCGCGGGATTACATGACCAAGCAGGGTCAAGGCTAGATGTGAGCACAGTAAAACGAGCAGGTTATAATCTGATGCTGATAAAATGCTATCTGGAGTTGATGCCAAATGGATTAGGCAGTCTTTTGATGGGGCAAGTAGAAAAGGAAGCCCTATAATTCATAAGTGAGGAGTCTGAAGTGGCTATCCATCATTGGCAGCAAAGGTCATGAAGTAATTCTGCACGCTAAACAGGATCATCCACAACGGCTGGAAAAGTTTTTTCCGAAGGTTACTGAAAAGAAGAAAAGATGGATTGTATCCACAGTTCACCTTTCGTAACATATTGATTCAATCATGATGTGGTTTGCGCTCGAATGGAAGGCAAAGGACAAGAAGCGTTATAAATTATGACTTATTATCGGATATCATTAATTAGTAAAAAAAACAGCATCAAGAAAGAAATTGAACAAGTCACCGATAAGTAAAAAACTCGAAATTAAATGGGTAGCAAGGGTTGAAGCTGCGTGGGAGTGGAAAGTCGGCGAAGAAGGGCAGTGGCCGCCACACTGCAAGCTCCTGCGGAAGCGACGACGTAGAACTCCGGATACCGACTTAGTAGGTCCGCCAACTTGCCGAGATCCAACTCTCCGCATCGCAGGCCCAAGGGGGGATTATTTCCAAAACAACATGAAGAAATGAGACGTAAAATTGAACAAACAGATAAAATATAAAAATCTGCAAATCAATACAAATTTCGGTAAATTAGCTATAACCGAATGAATCGCTTCTCTGTCTCTTGAATTTAAATTTGTTTAGTTATGTCCTGCTATGTTATGCCCTGATAACCCATAATGTTATGCGCCATGCATTCCACCTCCACTGATAATATCAGTGGCCATGTAGATGCGATTTGACCTGATTCCGCGCGGGTGACTCAATGCGTCAGTGTTCTCAACCTCCTGGACAAGTTTGGCGACAGATGTCTCATCTTAGAAGATACAGGAAGGCTTGCCCAGACTTTACCCGAAGGAGTTGACCTCGACACCATGCGCATGTGAGCGCCATCCCTTGCCACTACACCATCTGACTTTTGTTTTTATCTGATCATCAGACATTTCGAACTAATTAAAAAGCGAATGCTCCTAAACGGAATCCTTCATGTGAATAGGTACATAGCTGTGTAGGTGTATGAATATCAGGGATGCGCCATGCATACACATTCTTCCAAACTTGTAGGGGATACATTGTTACTGAACTTCTGAACTTTTCAGGAAATTTGAAAAGCTTCTCCAGCTAAGACTACCTTCATCCACAGGCACTCCTGCACCATAGAAGGCAACGTACGAGATCGAGCTGATTTAGTATTGCGCTTGCAAATGACAATAAAGATGTGAAGCGCAACGCCAGCAGCGGAAAAAACGGAAAGAAACCGTCGACTAGTCGGAATTGAGACCTTCTCTACAGTAGCAGCAGAGCAGAAATAGCCCTGATTTCCGGGTGGGCTCAGTGTGGGGGGGGGGCCAATGCTGCATCCTATGCTCTTACGCCTCGGCCTTGTCAAATCATCCCGAAAGTTGTGTCTCTGCTTTCCGCTTTCGTACCGGTACACTTCTGTGGGAAAAGGCCTAATTTTGACCGGAAAGCCCAGCCCTTGCCTTTGAACTCAAGAAATCGGCTGTTTTTAGGTACATGTTCGGCTACAGGTTTCATGCGACGTGCTGAGTGTCGATTCGATATATGAATGGCTCATAAAGCGGAAGTTCGAAAGAAGTTCGTCGAACTATTGCCCAAAATAATTCAGGCAAATTAGAAGAGGAAGTGGGTGCCAAGAAGCCCAGCGAGGCTACCTACACGAAGCGAATTGCCCTGCAAGCGAACTAAGTCAAAAATGGCTAGCACCGCAAGTGGACATCGAATATAGCTCGAGCGCTCTCACTGCGTAATGCGTGCTATTTATACTAAACAACCTCCTACCACTCGCTAGCAATTTGTTAACACATTGCGTACCGCGTGCGCCACCATGTGGCGCACGATTACGCACGAAAGAGCATAAATTTAGTTGATTTGTTTGGAAAATTTTCAATGTTTCCAAACTGTTTGCACTCATTTTCAGAGCCGGGAAACCATACGTCATCACTGATATAATGTATGCTATACGAGTCCCCAGCAGGGACTGCAATCCCCTCGGCCGATTCCGACCACGCCCACTTCAGCTCCCTCCTAGCGGCTTTCCAAGGTGAGTTTTTGTTCAGTCACACTTCTTACGTTCTTGACTAGGGGCTGAACAGCTCCGAAGTGGGAATCGGCCGAGGGGATTGCAGCCGTTTCCGACCACGCCCACCCTGCTGGGACTGTTGCTTTAATCATGTTTAATTTTTGACAAGTATAAGAAAGATGCGAAGGTGCTCATACAACGGCGGTCCGCAATGTGTTAGACTAACTCTAAAATTAACTTAGTGCGAAAGGTAGCAGCTCAAAAATCATAAAAAAGACTAGACATTTTGAGCTCGAACTCGTCAGCGCTGACAGTGTCGAAATATCTGGCAAGAAATTCCCTTCTTCGGTTGAAATGTTGAGAATACAACATGACCAACGCACTTGCTAGACAAAAAAGCATCTCGTTGTCTAGCCATGAGCTCTTGGACTTGTTGACCCAACGATTTCTTCTCATCCAAAAGGGACACTTATACGCAGCACTCAATAAGAAATAGCTTGAAATCTATGAGATATTGTGAATTAATTACGAATAACCAGATCACAGATCCCATAAGTGCTGTAGGGGGAGTTGTGTGTGCAGAGTCCCACGGGACCATTTGAGATCTGCGCAATGGGTTGTCATGGTAGAAAATGGGTGTGTGTCGCAGTGCAAACGAAGTGTGTCTTTAAGTAAATTTTTTTTTCGACGTTCAACAATTCAGGCGCAAAACGAGGAAGCTTTGAGCATTTGCTACTTCTTTTTCATATTCAGCCAACTTCCTCCTCTCACCGCTCAACGGCTGAGTGGGTGGAGAAATGTCGAAGTTAGTGTGTGTTGATTGATTCCAGAATCAGGACGAAGTATAGAAACAGATATTACAGTGATAGTGTATAGTGTCGGTGTGATCGGCGTGTGAGGGGGGGGGGGAGGTGACAGGGTTGCTTCAGGGATCCTTACAGTGTGTGTATGTGGTGATGGGGAGCGCGCAGGGATCCTCTTTAGGCCTGTGTCAAACTTCACGAATCGAGCGATCCGCTAGCGTTAGGCGATTTGCTGACCGACTGCAGACGCTGGCGAATTGCTCGACTCGCAAAGTCTGACAAAGGCCTCCAGGGAAGTTGGCATAAGAAATTTTTGAAATCGGTGTAACATACGGCTCACCCTGGTACCAGCGCTCCTCTAGGGCCAACGCTTCTACGGGGCTTTCAAGGAAAAGCCTACAAAGGCTTTCAACGTAATCCCGGAGAACTCGTTCATGGGCAGAAAAAGGCTAGTCACGATACAGTAAAAGAGAGTATCTCTCAGCCAAAGATGCACTTGAGACGCCATGAGGAGATGCGACCAAGATGAAAAGAACACCGGTGGCGCTTTCGTACGAATGCTGCGCTTATCCGGTCCTGACCCCGGCATGTTATTGTGTAGGCCATTTGAGCGCTGAAATAAGCTGATATGGCCTACTCTGAGTGCACGAATTAGATCGCATCCGTTTTGACTTCTCCGCTAAACAGCTCCTGTGACTTTCCTCTAAGTGCTTATCCATGTCTACGGGGATGCTGTTGTGTAGGCGGAACGATCCTGAGACCACAAAAAATTCTAACTGTGAGAGCCCAATTTTTTCTGCGAACAGTTGCTACAATTCTTCGAGCAAAGCGTCGCATTTCTGCGGAGGGGCCTGACCAAGAGGGTAGCATCCATCTTTGTTCTGAGGTGCCGAGTTGCTGCTGTTCCAACAAATTTGATCTACATCCAAAAACGACATTTATTTGGAAATAACTTTATGTATTCTAAAATAGTCCCTGAATAACTCGCTTGATTCGAATCTGTCTGGCTTCACCGTCACGCATATTGTGGCTAAAAAACAAGTCGGTCGTTGATCGCCGGAGACCGAACGATGATGACGTCATTGAGAAATGAACTGCGACGATGTAATATGTCAGAAGCAATTATGATAATGGATTATTATTCTAATCATCTAACCAAAGATGGACTCGTAATGTTCAAGGTCATATGAACTGAGGATTAAATCCGATCATCTTCACAAGAATGCTGGGTTGTGAACAAAACTTTCGCCCCAGGCGGGACTAGAACCCGCACCTCTCGCTTTCCGGGCAAGTGCGCTACCAGTTACGCTACCGGGGCACCATTTCATCCCAACTCAGCTCTTGATGTTTTTACCATGGCTCGTCAGCGGCCAAAAACAGCGCTTAACCAACAAAAACAAGTCCGATCGTTTTCATTTTTTTGATTACCTGAGCTGCACTAGCACAATAGTTCCAACCTCCGAAGTCTTCCAACCTCCACTATAGTATGAATAGAAAATTTTCTGAGGGTTTTGAAAATTTTTACTGCTACTCGAAAGCTTGCATTCGAAAGAAGTTGCTCCCTGTCAAAGAGGAAGGTGCGCCTTCCTAGAAATTTGAGTATTCCATTTCGTTAAGAATTACTTGTGATTCAACCTGCGTTTCAAAATTTTGGTGTCCGGTTCCATGAGAACGCTTCTGAAGTAAAATATAACCTTCTGAATGGAGGGGTTTGGATTGCAAAATTGCAAGGTTTAGTTTTTCAGATTATAAGGTAAGGAAAATTGAGAGATCGAAAAAAACTTGGTAGGTTTCTGAAAGTAGAAATCTTTACGATTAAAATGATGTATTGGTTTACGCAAAAATTTGGAAATTCCTTCTATTTAATGAATAAAACTTCATTTGCCTCGATTCCCTCCTCTGAGCGAGACAAGCGCGCGGATTGACCACGGTCCACCACTTCTCCATGTTGGTGACTGCCCACACATCAATGATGAGCATTAAATTATGTGAAAGACATAATAGTTAATACGGGGGTCGTACCGATACCCTCCGAAAAGGAAGGGGGTCGTAAAAATTTTGGAATTTGCGCAAAGTATGGTTGACCCTGTTCGTATCCCCCCCCTTTTGGCGCGCCTAGTCCACCTACAATCCATCCAAGACACATGACATGTTGTAACTATGGCCGGTCCATTTTTTCGAGACAAAATCTTCGAGACAATTTCCTTGAGACCCTGTTTGTAGGGGTACATCAGTACCCAGATCGAGAAAAAAAGTACTCTTTCAGAGCGCCGGTTCCTTTGATGCCCCAACGATTCCTCCAGTTGCCGGAGAAAACTCGTTTTCATGGGACATTCCTAACTCAAATCCATTATAAGATCAGGCTATTTGGCACTCTTCATGAGGTCCCGGCTGAAAATGCAAAGAAGAACAACCGCCGTAGGCAGTCAAATCAAGGATCACCCGCTCGCCATCGCGCTATCCACTGGATCACTGTACACAAGAATTCTTGAGGACCGCCTATGAAATCATAACACTTCAGCACCTAAGTCATTGTTAGGCGAACCGCGTGTGAGCGCGCCACTTGTCACTGCACCACTTCCGCCCTGTCACCCCACCACGACGAGGGAGAATAGAAAAAGGGGTTGTATTTGGGAATACTGCCTTGCAGGTCTTCGGATGATGCGGACGGACAAGTCAGACACAATTTTTGTCTATTCTGAAGAGCGTTTCAAAGGTTTGTTCTTCTCCAGTGAAAGGCTTTCGTAATGGATTGGTGGATAAGCGAGTAAGTGACTGCCCGAATTTTCGAGGTTAGGTCAAAATTTCAGAATTCGCTAGAAGTTTGCTTAAGGGAGAGTCTGGCTCCCTGATTACGAATATCATACTTGTTCGAAGCAAAAATGCCTGGCGCCTGCGCTACAAGCGCCCAAAGTAGTGAGGAGCGATGCCGCCCAAGTTCGTTATTAATTGCCCTTAAATTCTTTGTACTTTTAACTATACGCAAGCATGTTGAAATAGCGATGTTAAAAATCTTCCAGCTATCTTACTGCAAACGACAAAAGAATAAGCTCGACAAGGAGTCGATCCCCTGACCTCTTTTTCGTGAACCTCGACCACTGTCTCTGCGCTTTTCTGCTTCACAATTCCTTCCAGAGAAGAGTATAGCAGAAAAGGGACGTATATTTGAGCTCAGCGTCCCAAGGCGCGTATAGAAATATGCATCTAGTTCGAATTGGCCTAGTTGACCAAATGACCTTTCCTGGTCAGCCAAGCACAGATTCATGCACTCGTCTTAGCACCGTTTCAGTTAAAGTCCTATTTACATCACTCTATTCGTTTGTCTGTCCTGGAAGTTAGGGTCACTCGAAAAATGATCTTTTGAGGCTGGGTTAGGTGAAGTCCAGGCCAGGAGTGTGCAGTTAACATGCGCTGAGCTGAGCCCATTCATGGTGGGTGGAACTGTGGTGTTGTGAAGGAAGTTTTTTATTCCGGCTCCTGAACGTCGAGATGGCCCGAAAAGGGCGGTTCGGTGAATGAGATGAGAGAGCCCTCTTTGAGTGCCGCAGGATCACATTGGTGTGAAGCTTGAACACGAATTCGAATATATTGGTGGAGTGAGAAAACAGAAAGTGGCTTTTCGATTCGCTAATCCGCTCTGGCGAATACCATGAGGGCTAAGCCTGAAGAGGTGATGAGGACGGTCTACGATACCGATGAGAGCTCGCAACTCGAAACTGAAAGGCAGCTCGCGGCGTTTTTGAGGCTTTCAGCGTTTTTTTTTTTCGTAATTCCTGTCATGAAAATGTAACCTATGAGTTACCTTCAAGGTGTTCATCCACCATGATGACAGGGGATCGTGCACACGAACCTCTGTCTTAGTTGGCCTCAAGGGACTCTTTACAAAGAAATCTCTCATGAACTATCCACAGTCCCAGGCAGATATAAGTAGAGATGAACAGTGTATGAAGCTTGTCGAGCACACGTACAATAAGCGGAGCAACAACACTTGCAGGGCATGCCCTGAGCTAAGAGGTGCGTGCTACAAAATTTGACAACTCCCTTCTAGGACATCGAAGAAAATCGATGGAGACCCTCAAAGGGAAAGAAATCAAAACGGTCAGGCGTGCATAGAAGTTGGCTAGGCCAAAACAAACAACAGCATTTTTTCAGGCTTGCAAAAAAATCGTACCGATCTAACTGACTGTTGGGTCACCAGATTGAGAGCAACCAATTACTTTCGGTCCTCACAGGTCTGAAAATGTCAGTGCTTCACTTCTCAAAGGATTATTATCTTACAAAACAATTGTAAGTGCCGGAATTGTGCAGAACATAAAAAATTATGATAAGGTCGAACTACGAAGAAAAGGAGGTGTACCTAGTTAAGAGGCAGGCGGCCTTCAAAGGTGCGAGATGTGCACGGTTTCTCAGCGCACAGAAGATAACCCATAGCCCACAAGCAGGATGAATAACGCGTCAGGATACCTCGACAGGGGGTCGTATTTGATCCGATGGGAATTGGAGGGGGTCGTAAGCGCAAGGTTAAACAACGCCACTGTGCAGGACACACTATGCTGCTGCCATTCACTGTCATCACTAATGTCATAAGCTCTAATTAGAATAAGCAACCGATATCTCAACTCTGACTGGAATGAAAACGCAAATGGGATATCTACTCTGAATTGGTGTAGGCACTTTAAGATAGTGGAGCAGGATATCAGTAGAAGGTTCAAAACGGAAAAGATTCGTAGCCCTCCTGACAAAGACATACTATGCAGTCAGCTTCATATCATGGAAGGGACGAGGAGGGAGGGGGGGAAGCGTTGAAAGACCGCGAGACGTAAATGAAGGAGATGATCGTCAAGTATAACTAATCAAGCATCTCTACTTAACTGAGACTAGAAATCATTGAGTCTGCACAAGCAAATTGTTTTGTGAAGGGAACACCTTCCAAATGATTCTGAGTGAATCTGCACGGCGCATCAAAAACGAAACAGATTTGCGCCCAGTATATCATTTCTTATTCACTCCATCAAGGTGATATGCCAGAAGCATTTTGAGGCATTCTCGAAGAAGTTCGTTGTTACGGTGTGGGAGAAGTAGAGTTTTCTAGTAGCTTCAAAAATTTCCTTGATATTCCTTCGACGCAGATTTCTCTCGAAACAGGGAATATGCTAAGCAACGGAAGTACCATTCTGGAAAGCGCCAATCTTCTAGTTTACAATGCTGGTCTCCAGATTCTTAAAAGATTACCAATAAAGAGAGTTACAGTCTTCGGAAGAGCGAAGACTCGCATGTAAATTTCAAATTCCTCGACATTTCCTCGACGTCTTCAACTTTCGAGGCAAGGAGTGCTTGAAAAGAAGCTCAGTATATTTTCGGAAACTAGAAGTCGTTAGCGGGCAGAATCTGCCTTTCTTTTTTGAAATACTTCTAATTGCGGAAAGTTATAGTTCCTCAAAAAGGGGGTAGATTTGGCGATTTTCCCAGCTGACGCGCTCCAATCGAAAGGCGCGCGACGTTAGGGCGGACAGTAGTAGCGATATGATGGAGCGCGAGACTGCTCAACTGCCTGATTTCCTTCCCTTGCTCCCGTTTTTTTCTAACAGAGGTCTAATTCCTGTTTTTCCTCTGCCTTCTCGTCTACCACAGGTTAGTCGTCTTCAGGTTGTGATACAGAAGATATTTTTGTATCTGACCGTTACAATTTATTTTTGATTTTGACCGTCCGATTTCGACTTTGGGTGCTGTTTTCTTCTTCTGTGCCATACAGGTTGTTATGGTGGAACACGTTTATTGGTCAACGTTTCGACAATTCGTCGTCTTCAGGACCTGAAACTGGTTCGAAGTCCTAGCTCTGTAGCTCACCCGGTAAGGCGCCTAATCTTACTGAGTTCCCGGAAAAGCGAAACAGTACAAAATAAACGATCCCAGCGAGCGAACTAACCTGTGGCGAGTCCACCAGTCTTTGCAGCCTCCTCTTCTTGTTAGTGAGCGAATAAAATGAGACACCATGGACAGTAAGCGTCCTACGTGTCGTATGTGGTGATCTCACAGTCCACATAAAGGAATGAAAGGCAAGAATTCATTGGTAATGGCCATGCATTCATTACGGTTGTTCAGTCTTGGATTTTTCACGCGGATATAAAACGCCTCTAACATTTTTCTAGCACCGATGTCGTTTTCGTAGGCTAGAATTTTGCATTTGATTTCAAAATCGTTACCCTGATGTCCCTCTACTCGGTGCTTGCCAAGTGGAGTAAGCAGATTAAGTAAATTTAGTAAGTAAGTGAGCAGGAAAAAGGCGCGCGTTCACTGAACACGTCTAATACTAAAAGTTTTTGTTATGAAACCGGTTGTGCGGAGGACAAGGAAGGGGTCGTATCAGAGCCAACGGTAGAGGGGGAGGGGGTCGTAAAGATGCGTTCGTTTCCTCGACACGATTTTCACCCTGATCGGCGGACAGGTAGATGCGATTTGACCTGAATAATTCCGCGCGGGTGACTCAATGCGTCAGTGTTCTTGGCCTCCCGGGTAACTTTGGCGACAGATGTCTTATTTAGAAGATATGGAAGGCTTGCCCAGACTTTACCCAAGGAGTTGAGACTACAGCACATTCCGTGCCGCCATCCCTTCCAGCTACACCATCCTGACTTTTGTTTTTATCATCGGCGAACATTTCAAACTAATTCAAAAGCAAATGCTTCTCAATGAAATCCTTCTTATGATGGATACGTCGTTGTGTAGGTGTATAAACGTCAGGGATGCGCCAAGCGCATACATTCTTCCAAAATTAGGGGATACGTTGCTACAGAACAATTTTGAATTATACATGAAGTTTGGAGAACGTTGCCAGCTCAGGCCAGCCTCATCCATAGGCACTGCTGCTAAGCGTTAAAGGCGAGATTCAGATCGAAGGTACTGCGTTTGCATGACGGTGGAGATGTGAAGCGCAAGGCCAGCAGCGGAAAAACGGGAAGAAACCGTCGACTAGGCTGAAAATGAAGCCTTCTATACAGTAGCAGAGCGAAATAGCCCTATCTCTGGGTGGGCTCAGTGTGGGGGGGGATCAATGCTGCATCATATGCTCTTGACGCTCGGCCTTGTCAAATCATCCCGAAAGTTGTGTCTCTGCTTTCCGTCTTTCGTACCGGTACACTTCTGTGGAAAAGGCCTAATTTTGACCCAGCCCAGCCCTTGCCTTTGAACTCAAGGAATCGGCTGTTTTTAGGTACATGTTCGGCTACAGGTTTCATGCGACGTGCTGAGTGTCGATTCGATATATGAATGGCTCATAAAGCGGTAGATCGAAAGAAGTTCGTCAACTATTGCCCAAAATAATTCAGGCAAATTAGAGGAGGAAGTGGGTGCCAAGAAGCCCAGCGAGGCTACCTACACGAAGCGAATTGCCCTGCAAGCGTCCCTCGAACCAAGTCAAAAATGGCTTAACACCGCAAGTGGCCATCGAATATAGCTCGAGCGCTCTCACTGCGTAATGCGTGCTATTTATACTAAACACCTCCTACCACTCGATAGCAATTTGTTAACACATTGCGTACCGCGTGCGCCACCATGTGGTGCACGATTACGCACGAAAGAGCATAAATTTAGTTGATTTGTTTGGAAAATTTTCAATGTTTCCAAACTGTTCCACTCATTTTCAGAGCCGGGAAACCGTACGTGTAGTCACTGACATAACTGTTGATAGATTAATGATGTTTCATTTTTGACAAGTATAAGAAAGATGCGAAGGTGCTCATACAACGGCGGTCCGCAATGTGTTAGACTAACTCTGAAATTAGCTTATCGTTAGTGCGAAAGGTAGCAGCTCAAAAATCATAAAAAAAGATAAGACATTTTGAGCTCGAACTCGTCAGCGCTGACAGTGTCGAAATATCCGGCAAGAAATTCCTTTCTTCGGTTGAAATGTTCAGAATACGACATGATCAATGCACTTGCTAGACAAAAAAGCGTCTCGTTGTCTAGCCATGAGCTCTTGGACTGGTTGACCCAACGAATTTCATCTCCTCTAAAAAGGACACTTATACGCAGCACTCATTAAGAAGTAATTCCAGCTTGAAGTCTATGAGACATTGTGAATCAATTGCGAATCTCCAGACATCAGGGATATCATAAGCACACTGTAGTGGGGGGGGGTTGTACCGAGTCCCACGGGACCATTCAAGATCTGCACAGGGGATTGTCGTGGTAGGAATTGGGCGTGTCGCAGTGCAAGCGAAGTGTTTAATTTTTCGACGTTCAACAATTCAGGTGCAAATTCCAGAAGAGAGGAGCAAAACGAGGAAGCTTCGAGCTTGCTACTTCTTTGTCATATTCAGCCAACTTCCTCCTCTCACCGTTCAACGGCTGAGTGGGTGGAGAAATGTCGAAGTTAGTGTGTGTTGATTGATTCCAGAATCAGGACGAAGTATAGAAACAGATATTACAGTGATAGTGTATAGTGTCGGTGTGATCGGCGTGTGAGGGGGGGGGGAGGTGACAGGGTTGCTTCAGGGATCCTTACAGTGTGCGTATGTGGTGATGGGGAGCGCGCAGAGATCCTCTTTAGGCCGGTGTCAAACTTCGCGATCGAGCGATCGGCTAGCTTTAGGCGATTTGCTGGCCGCCAGGCGCTGGCGAATTGCTCGACTCGCAAAGTCTGACAAACGCCTCCAGGGAAGTTGGCATAAGAAGTTTTTGAAATCGGTGTAACATACGGCTCACCCTGGTACCAGCGCTTCTCTAGGGCTTTCAAGGAAAAGCCTACAAAGGCTTTCAACGTAATCCCGGAGTAACTCATCCATGGCAGAAAAAAGGCTAGTTACGATACAGTGAAAGAGAGTATCTCTCAGCCAAAGAAGCACTTGGGACGCCATGAGGAGATGCGACCAAGTTGAAAAGAACACCGGTGGCGCTTCGTATACCATACGCTTACGAAGTAAAAGGATAAAGCATTTGCCGTTGATCAATCCCTTTTTGGGATGCGGCACGCATTCTACTTCCATTTGTACATTCGTAGTGGCGTTTGAATGCGATGTGGCCTATACAATGACTTGCGGGGCCAGCCGATGTACAAGTCAGTGTTTTTATCCCAGACAAGTCTGGTACCAATTAACCGACCCCGGAGGGATGGAAGGCTTGGTTGGCCCGGGCGACTCACGACCCAGGATTTGATCCCCGGACCGCTCGCGTGGTAAGCGCGCCACTTGCCACTACACCACTTCCGCCCTTTCAAAGGGCGGAAGGTTAATTGGTACCAGACTTGTCTGGGAGGATAAAAAACACTGACTTGTACATCGGCTGGCCCCCGCAAGTCATTGTATAGGCCACATCGCATTCAAACGCCACTACGAATGTACAAATGGAAGTAGAATGCGTGCCGCATCCCAAAAAGGGATTGATCAACGGCAAATGCTTTATCCTTTATTTTTTTATTAGTCTCAAAATCCATCGAGGCAGTTCGAGGATGCTGAAATTTCAATGCTAGTCCTTT
>MU889738.1:0-14956 GCA_036418205.1 Ostertagia ostertagi
CTCAAACAAAACATTTTCAGTTGGAGCAATAGTAACTGCAATTTTTACTTTGTTTGAAGAATTTATGGTTCCCCTAGTCTAGTTGCTTTTAGTTGCTCAGCTTAAGATTCTGGGGGTGATGAAGTCATCGAAGGTTGTTTCGGCATCATATTTTTCGGTGTCATAGTTTTGGAGCCTTCCTCTTCGAGGAAGCTATTCTGGTTTTTCAAAAAGCAGTACGGCAGGCAAAAGGTTTGATGAGCAAAAGGGCACCTATTCTGTAGCCAAGTTGGTTCAAGTAGTGCAGGGTTGATTCCTCGCTGAACGTCCAAGCCACCTCATGGAGATAAGTCGACCTCTTCATGAGACCAAGCAGGACACGTGTTGAAGTTGTATAATGTATTTTTTGACGTCTTGTCGAGAGGCTCTTTTCAACATGTACACCCAAATCAGGAAAATTCGGCCAACCACATGAGCCTCCATACCCTTCGTTCAGCGTAGTTTTAGCTTCGCGAAGTATTACGGAGCTTGCTCGTGGTTGAGCCATTCAGGAGAGCCTTGACTTCTCTTGCGAAGGATCCACTCTACATCACATGTCACAATCAAGTACGAAAATGGTCCATTTCGTGAATAAAAGAATGTAGAAGAAGGAACCGTTCACAACGGCGATTTTTTGCGACAGGCACTCATTCTATTTTTTTTTTGAATTGTTCAGCTCTTTCCATGTATTTAGGAACCTTGAATAATTACTTTCACCATGCAAAATACTACTGAGAAGCTTTCTGCTTTAGCGAGTACCTATGCAATTTTTTCCAATTAAAACCTTCAGCTAATCGTTGTCAACATCCGACATGCAACCGCTACTCTCATTATCTTCGAGGCTCTCTCTGCTTGAACCATTACTTCTTAGCATATCTATTGTGAATCTTAGCCAAACACGACTTTAATATCGCAATCTGCCCGCGCTCCTTTCCGGTCCCGTTTAAGCTGGAAAAAGATAATTATACAGACTCACTCCTTCAGCGTGCCATATTCAAACCTTTGGAATAGTGGGAACAGATGTTTTAGTACTCTCATCTAAAGTGAGAATCGTGCATACAAATGATATTTAGAGTGATTGCAGTTTGCTTAGATCAATAGAAAATGAAGCATATAAAATAAAAGTGTCAAAAAAGACCGCATTTTGGTCGGTATTTCATTCTGTCTTTTCTCAAAATGCTCATGGATATGACTAAGAAAGAAATGACGCGGAGAACCCATCGGTGACAGAAAAGCAAAAAAAAAAATCATTTTTGCGAGATTTATTCAATTTCATCATAAAAGACAGCTTCGAGCACACTCTTAGACATTTCAAAGGGTGTTGATGTTGCACACCGTGGGTAAGGTTAGTGATGGATAAACCACCACGTAACAGAACCAGGTGGCGCGGGATGTGGTGTGTAGTGGCAAGTGGCGCACGTTACCACGCGAGCGGTCCGGGGATCAAATCCTGGGTCGTGAGTCGCCCGGGCCAACCAAGCCTTCCATCCCTCCGGGGTCGGTTAATTGGTACCAGACTTGTCTGGGAGGATAAAAAAACACTGACTTGTACATCGGCTGGCCCCCGCAAGTCATTGTATAGGCCACATCGCATTCAAACGCCACTACGAATGTACAAATGGAAGTAGAATGCGTGCCGCATCCCAAAAAGGGATTGATCAACGGCAAATGCTTTATCCTTTATCCTTTTATAACAGAACTAGGAACCGAGATAGTGCCAAGAAGACAACTAATGTGCTATAGTGGTCGTGATAATACCCTGCTCTACTCTCCTACGCTACCCGGCAGTTCGCACTGCCCATATTTTCCCTCGATATTACTCACAGTTCCCATTGAACACTCCAAATCATATTATCAGGTCTTTGGACAAGTTTTTGGCCGTTTACATCTTTGTTTTACGAACTAGTTTAGGAATCGGTTAGAACATCGCTTCATGAAACGCTACTCGGTAAAGCCTGCCCAATGGTCTTTTCAGTGCACTTCTGCCGTAGCATTCGCAGCGATTATAGATGAGAAATCGTCTTTGAGTGGAAGGTTGTCCGACTGCTGCAGGTTTCATAAACTCAGAAAGCGCGTCAATGAAGGCGATGCGGGCAGCAAAGCGAGCCTACGTGTGGACTTCCAAGCTGCCTCTCCCGACATGGCGAATATTTGGTTGCCGATGCCACGAAAAATAGCACAAAGTCTGTGGCTACCGAATGAAGGCATGAGTATCCTTCGGAACTGAAAGAAGTTCCTAGTGCGCAGTGCATTGGCGAACTGCAATAACTTCACCAGTGTTATCAACGACATTAGAGAGGGACTTGAGATAAAGACCACGGACGCTCAAAGAATCTGGAACACTCACCCGAATGCGAGAAACATGGCGGACCCCAAGGGGGCTGACCAACAGGCCAGTTTACACTCGTGGATATGCCCTCGGCGACTTCTCAGCATGCCATTCCTTTGGCCCGGACCGCCAGCCGACTATCGAGCCAATCGCTTGACGTTCTCATGCGCGGGCAAGTGATTATTCCCAGAGCAGAACGCGAGGAAGAGAGAGAGCATCGTCCAGCATTGAAGACGGGCCGCGCAACGATGATAGTCGCATGAATGCGGAAATCAACGGGCAAGCAAAGGGATCACTTTTTTCGGGTTCCAGACTGTTTCACATGATTCTTTCTCCATCTCTGTCTCATTGACCACCTCTTTCCTTATTCCCATAAGCTTCTTCGACATCGTAAAATCCGCCTTTGGCCTTTTACTCAATATCGCCTCAAAAGGAAGCGAAATTATGGCGAAAGGAGAATGCGATCTGAGTGTGCACCCACTTCAAGCCGTTGGAATTCTGCAGGAATGTCTTGGTTTCCGCCTGCCTCTTTTTTGACCCAACAACTTGGTTGGTGGTATCAGTAAGTGGATTCACGTAAACCACACGGGAAAGCACCACAGGCTCGGTAGAAGGATGCACCCATTCCAGCACTGTAAATGGGCGGCAATTTCAGAGTTGCTGAAGCTGCAAATGTTTCCTTCACTGAGAGCTGTTGTCAAAGAACTGGACTGCTATTGGTGAACATTAATGTAGGCAATTGGAGGTTCGCCGGCACTATGCTTGTAAAACATGGCAGTGTGCCATTTATCTCGCCAGCGCTTGTCCACGAATCACGAAGAACCCCTTGCTAGAATCTACAAACTCTTTGGGACCTCCTGTTGTGTTCAGCAGACCGGCACCAACAGGCTATCATCTGCCTCCGTTGCTGTTCAATCAACTTGATTTGTTTGATGATTCGGACCTACTCGAAAAGGCTTCTCAGAGTGTTTTAGCTTCAAAGCTCAGCATTTTAAAACGAACGGCATCCACAAGTCACCTGCTAAGGCAATTTGCTGACGATAATGGTGGGGCATGTATTTGTTAATTGTTGACTGCAAAAAGTAGGAAAAGTGAATTTGAAGAGAATATTGACAAATGACCAAGTACTTGCGGCCCTGAGTATGGCAATTCCGAGAAATTCACAGGTGGATTACATTCATCAGCGGCAGTATATTATTACTTCTACATGGCAATATTAATATATTATAATATTGCAACTCATGCGTAATGTGCAATCATACATCGTTGATCGTTTTACGTTGATCGCTGCCTTACGTTGAAGCTCGAGGCCGTTCCATCATTCATTGCCAAAATCTCCACTACATTTCACTGATTCACGAAAGTATTGCGAACTGCTTGGCCTGCGAGCTCGTTCGTCTCCTTTTTAGTACACTGGTGTGCAAAACTTAAGGACGAACCTGAAATTTTCCGTGACGTATTACTGCCGAGTAAAACAGCTCTATAGAACCTAACCACACATATAAGGAACTGTTCCAGTATAGTACAAGAAAGCAAAAAATAAAAGGTCCACAAAGCTGAAAATAATTTAGGTTACTTCATCTATCTCGTCCTTAAGTTTTACACACCAGTGTATTTTTAGTTGTTTGCAGGTTATTTAGTGAATACCCAGATCGATAGCTTATTCGCTGTTATTTACAGTTCTCTTTGGAAAACATCTTTTATCTTCATGCTAGTTCAATTCCTTTTTTATGGCATATTTTACAAATAGATTTGGTAAATTGAAACGTTAATATTAAATTTCATATATATGTGTGTAGATGTATCCATAATCTGCCATCTCGTTTCTGTGTTTATTCAAGTTTTCGTTAGTCCGCACCTTCTATACTGAATTTGCCAAAATCTTGCTTTTTCGAGGCATCTTATTTCTCAATTGCACAACGTCGTGGCATATTGCGTCTTATTAGGCAAATTCTCAGAAGCATCAAAACACTTCGCGGCTAGCACTCAAGTGTTTCTCAACGCCTTATCCTATCACCACTTTACTTTGGCAATATCGATCCCCCTTCAAACCTGGAGAAGTTGCCTAACTAGAAAGTCTATTTTCTACTCTAACTTATATCACTTTTGAGAGAATTTGGATCTTCAACCTACTCTCTAGCAAGGGTTCATTGGTCAAGGGCCTCTATTGCACTGCCGAGCATTTCTTCTTCGATTCAAAGAAAACAGGAATTCTCTCGGAGGGCAGCCATGCCAATATTGATAAATGGTTGATCCCTGCAAGTTATTCCATGTGTGCAGTGTGTACCCCACAAAACAAGGTACGAAATATTACGTACGCCATAAAATTACCCTGACTTTATTTTTTGTCCATAAAAATTTGAAGGAAATTAGATTTAAAAACAGCAAAGCAAAACATTCATAAGTTGAATAAGAAGTTTCTAAGTTGCTCATCATTTTCATGGAATCGATGTGCTATATCTGTGTGAGTATTTTATCGTATATAATAATTTCAAATAGAAGTACTTGCAAAGGTCACCAAATACTTGCGATTCTTCCTTTTCGGCCTTTCTAATGTCCAAACAGAGTATATGTCGATGGATTAGATTTCGGTCATTGTCCACTATACACAAATCCCACTGTTAAAACAAATAGACCCGACTTTGGACACTAGAATCGAATCGTTCTTTTTTCATAGCTGGAGCTTATTCCTGCAGAAAGCAACACTGGCGACTCTGCTTATCCAAAGCCAGCAAGCTCTTTCTTGAAGAGCTCTTAATGAAATCTTCGCCCATCTATGGATTTATCCTATAAAATCACTAGAAGCCTGCCGAAGCACTGCATTCTGATCCTAAATGCCATTCAAATTCAGCATAACGAATTCCTGCAGGTATTTATTGCAGCACGTAATGTTCCTAAAGGCAGGCCAAAAAACAGCTTGAGTGGAAGTAATCTGAAGCCTTGAGTGCTTAGGCCGGAGACTTTTTAATCGTCAAAAGAGGATGAAGGAATCGTCAGCTGGCCGCGACCATCGCCTCCATGTCCAAACGAATTCAGACCTATATCAGAAAACTGACAGTGGCTAATGCAGAACTTTTCTTACAAATATTGTATGTTTTGATTCGCTGTTATGTAAAATTGATTTTCTTCGGATTTTTATAAACAACAAAATGAAAATAGACTGTAAGTAGCGCATGTAATTTTGCACCGCTCTGTTGACCGAATGTGGAAGGCACTGTGCACCAGTGACGGTCGATTCTCCGGTCTATAATTTATCTCCTTTTTCCTGTTTTGTCGTAATGGTGGACGCAGCTTCCATAAAATAAAATAGCATTAGAAGACTTATATATAGATGGTTGTTTGTCAGACGGTGCAGTTTTTTGAATTTCCTCACTGAATGGGATAGAAAAATACGTCGGGTCCATGACATTTCATATATTATAATCTAATGTGAGATATGAATTCCACCATTTTCTCAGCTTTTCTCGTCCTTTTCGCAGTTTGGCAAACTTCTTTCCACTGGCGCTCTTCTCATCTATGGAAATCATAACTTTCCATGCAAATAAATTCAAGAGCCCATCGCGAATGAGTGAGGTGGAGAAGAGAGCGGGAGCACCATTCCACACCCGAACTTCTCTCTTCTTTGTGTTGCTTTAACCGTGCTGAAAGCGAAAATGGTGTAGTAGCAAGTGGCAACCCTTACCACGCACGCGGTCTGGGTATGAAATCCTACGTAGTCCGGGTCACGGCTCATTGGGACCACGCTTGTCTGGAAGGATGAAAAATACTCGCTTGTACATTAGCTGGCCCTTGCAAGTCTATGTACGCCAAATCACATTAAACTTCCACTGCGATTTCGTCGATGAAGCAGAAGGCATGCGCGCAACCACTCGAGAGTTATCACGATTCGAGTGCTCGGTCCTACCTTGCCCAACGTCTTATCTCGTCAAGTATAGTTCGGGACGGAGGTAGGGCATTATAGCGCAGAGCATCAATACATTACCAATCTTCAAGATTTTCTTTCATTTGGTTATCTACGGAGCTTCCTACCCCTAAAAAAAGGATTCTCTTGCCAGGACGGGCTACTGCGCTCCCCACCCGCTTCTCTCCACTTGTGCGTTCTCTTAGATCGAGAAGTTATCTTGATGAATGAACGTCTGCAATATTGAACGAGTCTTACCATGTTTTTCTGCGCGGGAAAAATTCCTGCTACTCTACCAGTCTTTTCCTTGATAATGAATTCGTCCAGTTTTCCGCAAGTAATGTGCAGATTCAAGGGCTTGAATCTCTGATGGCCTTGCTGTATTAATTGCACTCTCTGAAAGTCCTAATTGTTCCAGTCTACATTGGAGCTAAATTATTCAGCTAAAATAGAGTATTCTGACCAAACAGAATGTATTTCAAGATTTGAGCATGGACTTTCCCGGCGCTGGTTTCTTCTGCATTGTGCCACTATAAAGAATTCGTTGAGAAAGTTGTCACGGCGTGTGACGTTGGGGCTCAAGACTGTCAGCTAACCTTTAAGATATAATTTCAATGGCATTTTTTTGCTCTGCAAGGGTTACAACAGTAGAAGTACTGCCAAAGGAATCAGCCACTGAAAACGACCACAATTGATTCGTCCAAGATGGTTTCGCTTATCGGTTTTGGTATGGCGAGCTCCTCACATTGAGCTGCAGCCTCCTCGTAATTGCAATGGATCCTTCAGAGCTCCCAAACCGATGTTTGAGTAGCGTATTTTCGAAGGGTTTCATTCACTAATGCCACAGCAGCCTTGACTGATGGATTATCTTTTGTTTGTGCATCTAGTCAAGAAAATGTAATTGATGGCTGTGTGCAGCGGCTGTGGCCGCGTAAGCCTTTTCTGGCGTTGATCTTTAGACGTCATTATATCTAAGCCTGAGCCTGCGATGTGATTCTTTAGTCTCTCAATCATTTCTAGCGTTCAGGATTTCGGTTGTATGTTTCTGGCTTTGCCGCAATAATGGTACTGCTACAGCACTTTTGGTAATATCGAACGAATTATTATTAGATGTTTTCTTAATTTTGATCTTTTTCTTCCTCAGGAAAACGTAATTGTAAGAAAGCGGATTCAAGTTATCTATTTCCTGCAATTCTTTTCTCAGCTTTTCGGCAAATTAGCGATCACTTCGCGATGATACGCTTTTATTATCAAATAATCAATTCTCTGATTCATATTTGCACCCTTCAAATACTGTAAATTCTGTGCCAGCTGGGTAACGTTGCATCGATTGCAACAAGTGGAAATCATGAGGCGCTACGTATGTCGTCCGATGATTGCGTTGGGGGTAGAAAGGCTTCCGAAAGCACTTCCTGGAGAGTTTTTCGAAATTTGCCCTTGCGCCGAGCCGACGAGCAGAGTGAGCAAATTGTATGGCACTCATTTTTACCTCTTTAGAGTTCTTCCCGCTGCATGCCAACCAACGTTTCGGAACAGCCACTTCAGCAACTTTCAATTCATCTATAAGGTCCATAGTGTTACAATGCTTACAACTGATTAATATGGATTTTTTTTGGCTGGTTGGAAAGTTTTTCGCTAGTGGCAAGAAAATCATCACTTCTATTGTTGAAAGATACCTACAGATAGGATACGATAGGGCCCGATCATCATACTATTTTTTAGATGAGCCTCTAGGTGACTTCTTCGAAGTAAGCAGGAGAAGGCCTCCCTTTCAAAAAAGAGAAGAGCGTCGGGTGCAGACCATACACCACAAGTGACGACGGCCTCCACAAAATAAATGTTTTCTGCCAATGAAATGATTAGCCTGTTGCAGTTGTATTCTATCAGTTGTCACTAATTACAACTATCATTTACCAAAATCAGCTATGACCATGACTAACCAGATTTACTTGGAGGCCGTCGTCACTTGTGGTGTATGGTCTGCACCCGACGCTTTCTGGTTTTTGAAAAGGGAGTATAAGAGGGGCATTTGAGAGCACTCCATTTCTAACATGTCTAAACCGTAAACCAATCACGGGCAATGACAGGAAACCCTTACACGTTGTGAAATACCCTTTATAAGAGCTATATGAAGCGTTGTCCCATGAAGTTTTGCAGGAATAGTTTCAATTCAGTGAAATACAAAAAAGGTTTTCACCGCCGAGTTTCAAGAGGCGCAAGTATGCGGCGTTCGCCATCATCAATGTATTAGGTGTTTCAGAAAGTTCTGTCGTTTTCTGACACTCCACTTTTGGATGCTTTATTTCCCTTGAAATCTGGGAAAGCTGCAATTGATGTTGATATCATTTTGAAGAGCTTTTCCAGCTCTATCCAATGCTTAGCTCAACTTTGTCCTAAAATATTTTCTTATAGCTTTTTCAAAGCTTTGAATGCGGTATACTCGATGAGCAAGTTGGCATGACTTTCTTTTTCTAGCTTTAAATAGACCTGAAAGCTGTTTTAAAGGAATCTTGCGCGGAAAATTCTTGCACTCTTTCCTAACATGAATATGTCAGTTGTGATCACTGGAAATAGCACACAAAGTTTCACGCATGAAGATTCGGTTTCTGAAGAGAAACAAACGTACAAAAACTACACGTTATGGACCATCGAAGGACCAGGAGGCAGAGCCAGGCGAGGCATGGAAAGAAGACGGCGTTTGGCCGGCTACGTACCAGGCGACGCAATGAGAGAATCGGGTTAAAGCGCGCGATTTCGGAGAGTGGAGACAAATCGATCGATGGAATAGGATGGAGTAGAAGTGTAAGATGTGAATGCAACGAAGCAGAAGGCCAGAAAGAGCTTCTAGTGAATGCACTCCAAGAACCAAGTTTGAGCATCCCCGTCGCCAGCATTCGTGAAAGACGTCCGTGGGCAATTCGAACGCGTAGCAGCCTTTTCGAGTTTTCGAATTTCTAATCAAAACGAAAGCAATACTTCAGTTCTTTTCACTATTATCGTGGATAATGAGTCTCAAGCCAGTGATTTATGGCTGAAATAGAATCATGATTTTTCCGCGCAAGATTCCTTTAAGATTTGCAATAAATGTGCTCAGAAGCAGTAGTTAAAAAATTTATTGTAAGGAAGGCGAGAGCCTTGAATATGATGAGAGTAGTGGTCGGACATCGGACGGTGTCTCCGATTAGCCAAAAGTTCTGATTGAAGCACTTGTGCGTAAGACCATAGAGGAGGTTCTGCCCAACGTGGGCGTATATGGTTTGTACAGCCAAGCTATACGGAAGAAGCTGGAAAGTCCAAAAAATTTGATAGGGGCGTGCCGCGACAAATCACCAATTTGAAGGGTCGTCCATCAAATTGTCGCTTGTTTTATGTGATAAAAGCGACTCGTTTCTCTACAGATTTGCGACGTACAATAAAGAGCAGGATTCTTCTCTATAGTACGAAGGTTTGCTGAATAGATCGACGGCGATGAAGCTCTACAAACTTTGCAGAATTTAAACTGTGCTGGAGGAGGGTTGTGGCAGCTTTCATGGGGCCAGCGGCTGGCCATGTTCTTCAGTATCAGGTGGAACTGTTACAGTGGAGAATCAATCTTTATATTGAGTCAAATCATCAAAAACTCTAGGCATGGGTCCAGCATTCCTCATTATAAAGGAACGCACACATCCCTGAAAGGTGTCTTGAACGCACATCGCACGGCCAACCCTTCACAAGTTGTACCAGCTGAACTTCAGAGTGGTTCTGCGAACATCTTACTTAGTAGACCTTTGATCTATCTACTGTCAAATTTCTGACGATCTCGATAGCTTCCTTGAAGAGAAATACATCAAAACCCAACATGATGCTAAAACGACCTTCCCTCAGTTCATCGCCTCCAGAGGTCCAGCATTCCAAAAAAACGTACCCTGTTGAACGGTTCTCTTATAGAAAAAGATTCGCGCTTTCGAATGGTTTTGTTCCCGTCCCACCCTCCGAAAAATTTCAGTCCACAAAAAGCCGAGAATACGTGCAATTTATTAAAAATTAGGGTTAGGAAAACCGACAGCAACTTTGTGAAACACCTAATATTATAGAGGCGATAACTCTCACGACAAGAAAAATAGGGGTAATCATCGCATCGAGACACTGGCCATTGCAACAAGACCTTACCAGTCTCACACCATTATCCAAATGGCTCTCCTCAGGCGAATGGTGTCAGTAGCCTCGTTGAGAGTGATATGTGACGGCTGAATCAACAATTTTACGTTTTACGTAGTCATTCATTCTCCTACTTCTCGCCCACTAATCTCATCTACAACTCCTATAAACTCAAGGACAGTCCCTTTCCAGGAATCCTTCTGTGGTTTACTCTGCAAAAAATCGAAACTGTTTGAGTGGTCATCCAAGTGAACTCTAATGAGATGAAATTTTTTTCTAATGATTTCAGCACCATTATTTACACATGCTTGAATCAGTGAACGATATAGGAAAATCGACGAAGAAGGGAATTTCGAACTTCCTATATTACCTTTTTCTTCAAAAATTCAATATTTCGAATGTACTCATGTTTAGGAAAGCGACACTCACCACGCAGGTAAAAGTCTCTCGTTTTTGCCGCTCAATAATCCACACTCTCCCGCGTTACCTTTTTACCACTTCTTCTACACTTCCTGCTGTCGCGATAATGGATGGTGTAAGAGCAATTTCGCCTCGAGAATGTGGCCATTCAACCCGTAGACCCCTTTTAGACATACATGTCTCCCAACGGATTCATGAAATTCTTTTCCGTAAGGATGGTGCTCTTTCTAAACGCCGAATTGCGCATCTCAAATCGAATCCGGCTTAGGGCAATCAAATCTCGCGGTCTGCTTACTTGCTTAGTAGAAATAGTGGCCATGCAGAAAACAATTGTGGCACCATTCTAAGATAGTCGTACTTTGAAGGCAAGTGATTCCAGTCAATAATCGCAGTTAATCTCAGTGCACATCTGAAGCAGTAGAGCAGTGGCAACCAGGGTCTGTCCTATCGTTGTTACTTTTCGAAAAATTTTTACGACCCCCAACGTGGATTTGATACGACCCCCTTTTCCCTACCTCCACCATCTCCATCTTCCATCAAAACCCCGCCCACTTTTTCCTCCAAAAATGCCGTCGAGCGGGGGGGGGTATATAGTCACTCTGAAACGGTAAATATCTCCGAAAATTTCCTTCTACCACCATTTCAACCCATTTTTTACCTATACTCCCACTACTTCCTTTTCTAAGAAGGGGGGGATATATACGCCCGCTGAAACGGCAAATTTTTATCCTGCCCGCCCTCACTCTCGCCTAGCCTACTACCCACGAAATCTTAGTTTCACCTCAATCCCACACGTGATTTCGAGCGACTAAAGTGTGGTACGACCCCCCCCCCCACCCTCCTACAAACTCAACCAGGTACGACCTCCCCCGTTGTTACTCGTAACAACGTAGGGTTGACCCTGGTGGCAACCGCACCTGCTTGTGTCGCAGTTATTCTCTTATGTCCACCATTCCTTACTGTTTTGTGCATTATGCATTAGGTGTTCATAACAAGTCAGTCTTTTGTTCTGTGGCTAGTTTACCTGGTAGTGCTGAAGACCAAATCTCTATTCTATAATAGTAACGCAGACACTGATCACTCGCGTTTCCAGAACGATTTCGAACCTGAGTCAGGCGGATTCCACTAGTCTCTTTATTTGATACATAACGGACCGTGCACATCACTTGGACCTACTGGTATAGACCTATGGGATCAGATCTACACAAATCTACACTTTGTCTTCGTCTTGATTATTAGTCCAGCTGTTGTTTAGTGGATGTTGTCGGAAGGTGGCAGTGCCGCAAGTACTACATCTGTCAACGGTTGTACCCCCCCCCCCCCCCCCCCCCCCCCCCCTCAGTCTCTGCACCAATGGCCAACGCAGTCGCTCGTACATGTGCGATTTCGTTGGGAATTTCGCTGAGACTCGTGGCGGCTCCAGCGGCTCCAGCGAAGAGTCAGCGATCTGGCAATGAGAGGAAGTAGCGAGCGTTCCTCTTGTTCACACGCTGAGCCTCCTCATTTTCCCAGGTTATGCCTTCTGAGCTCTGGGAAATCGCACACAATGTGCGGATGAGAAGAACTGCGGCGCGACTCCCATCGCGACAACCTTTTGAATTGCTTGTACACGCCCACCAACCTGAAATCGTTGGCAATCGTTGTGCCGCTAGCGCAGCGCTCGTAGCCCGCCCAGTGATTCGCTGTCGCTGAATTTGCAAAGTCTGACACTTTCTCACGGATTGTGCTGAGTATGAGGGAGGTTTGTCGTTTTGCAGAGGTGACTCGGTCAGAGACACGATTAGGTTCTTGGAACACTCCCCTGAGAGTGTATCCGCATTCGCAGAAGTATTGTCACCATTGTGACTCGAAAATGCGCGGCAAGGACGCGAGGTTCGTGCTAAACTGATTGCAAGCGGTCGGCCATGCCACGCTCCATCTCGCGGGAGGCTGCATTCTCTCGTCCGATATGCCCTCTCGCCTTCGCCGAAAGTGTTCCGTTGTCTGGTGGGTTGGTCCGCTGCACTAAGAAAGGAAGATCCGTAATTCCAGTGTTTTCGGTGATATTCTTCGCTGCTGGTCCTTGTTGCATTCCCACTATCATTTTCGAGCAATAATCAGGGTTTGCCTCCATGTTTCTTCACTTAATAGTTGAGAAGGCTTCAAAGAGAAATTTGTTATGGAAGGGGTCCGATTATGAGGTTAGGCAATCCTATTTTGTCGTTGAGCTTGGGTCTTCTAGGAATCTAATTAATGCGGAATTGTTAGCGTATCCGCTTGCAACAGACGAGAACTCTGTAACACATGTCTATTGACTGCAAATGACAGCTATTCACTGGCGTTTCCATGTATTCAATGGTAGCGCTTTCAAACTGAACATCACCCAGCCACGAGCCATGGTCTACATTCTGCAGTACGCTTTCCGCTTCCTGAACCTTCTTTTTCGGTATGACATAATGTTTTGTTTCGGAGTAGCTTTCGTCTTGTGTGGCCACTTTGGTGACAGTGAAACCCGAGCCGGGCAACACCCGGATGTTCAATTCTATTGCACAGAATCTCAATTTCTAGCATGTGCATATATAAAAACCAGAAACACATTGTAGTATTAATACTGATAGTATATGTGTCGTCCTGTATATCGTCCTAAACTAATTTGATTACCTTTCTAGTTGACTGATTACCTTTCTAAGCAAGTGTTTTATTAATCGAAATCTTTGAAGACAGTAATTGCGATAAGTTTTAGATGGGTAAGAGGGGACGTTTGAGTGAGCAATTGTACGCGAGTGTCGAAAAATCAGAGAAATCCATCAAAAAGACGCAAAACAGGACCCACTCGTTTAGCCGTTGACTTTCGCTATGGGTGAGCAACGGCTCAGAGAGAGCAGCCTTTTCGAACGAGTTAACGCGGCACACAATGTTTTAATATCTATGCCAACGTGCTCGCAATCGAGGTTGCTTTAAGTTCCGCAACACAGCTCGTCCAAATCACCAACTAAATTAGTGGGCGGAGCGCTTTCGGTGTCCTGCTCAGCAACTAGCGACCTTTCGCTCGTCATGAAAGCGCCACACCTCGCTTCCTTGGCGGTTGACTGCTTCATATGGCCCATATGCTTTCCCGATGCGCTCCCTCTTTATCGTAATCGCTACCTTGCAAGTGACTTTCTTGCTCGAAGGTTGTAATTTCTGAATGTGTATAACTAGTCTTGTGCTTGCAATGAGGTAGCGTAATAATACAGCAGTTGGCGAAAAGAGATCTGTATTCGGTCCCATCTTAGGGATTTTGGGTGGACAGAAAGTTTTCGAGGTTTTCCGGGGTTTCTATGTACTCTGCTGACCGCATTGATTTTTGCCGGGTTCGAAAGCAATCACTGGTGCTTGAACAAAGTTCCAGCACTTCCCGCATTGACTTCTAATTCTTTTGACATATCGGCTGTATGGATGCATTAGGACGCTTTTTTTGAAAACATCCAAAATCGCATGGTTGCCAAAGTGTGAATATTTGTGTGATTGCTTCATTAGGAACATGAGCACTATGAGAAACTTTTAACGGTACGAAAAACTCAATTTTTCTTCACATTTCTTATATCCATAATGGAGAGGAAGCAAAAGTTGTTAGGAATAAGTCAGCCTTGAAAAATCCGCACAAACAAATGAGCTTATGTCTTTGTGGAAGTCACTCTAATTCTATCTCGATGATTTCCCAACGTTCTGAAAATTTCTGTTCAGCTCCTATCCTTGTTTTTAGCCCTATCGTTGTTTATGGCAGTGCTGAGCTCAATAGCAAAAACATAATTTCATCTCTTCTTGACGCTTTTGAGCAAACAGTAATGTGCTCCTTAAAAACTTCGTTTGTGAGTGGCCAGTTATTGTTGTTGGCGCTCAAAAATGAAATTGGAGACGCTATTTGGCCCAGCAGCAATGAAAGAAAGAAAGGCCTATCAAAAAGACAAGTTTGCAGATCCCTTGAAAATGTGGAACAAGGGAACGAAACTTGGACAAGCTTTCATTGTTGAAATATATAAAATTCATCGTGCTTGGGGTTGACTTTGACCGGGCTAACTATCGCTTGGAAAAGTTCGAACGAAGGTGGTACTTGTGCAGGTTAAGGGATCGTGTCTGCGATAGAGGCGAGATTTTGAAGGTTTTTCTTCCGGAGATTTTGACGAAAACTC
>MU889744.1:0-15525 GCA_036418205.1 Ostertagia ostertagi
AAGCATTTACGTTTATTTTATCCGCCGTCTTTAATTGAATGTGAGTCGATGGCACCGATTCACTGTCACTCATCTGACGCCTCGAAATCCCTGAGTAATTGAGTACGCAAGGCCTTTGAGCTGTAAAACTTAAGACAGAATGCTACGAAATCGAATATGTGAAAGTTCAGCTGATTCTCAGAGAAGGAATTGGCATTTCTGTGACAACTGAGAATACAGCGGTATTTAATGGCACGTCGTGCGACTGTTTATGGTACGCCTACAGAGAAACAATTGGGAAAAATGTCAACCCTTCAGTCTAACGATAGCATTCGATATATAGAATGATAAAAAACGATTTTTGAAGATCGATTTTCTAGATCCACAAGTGGCAAAGAACACGCAGACTGTATTTGTGAGTTTCAGTAAAATATCATTTGTGAGACGCCGTCTACGCGGTGGCTGGCTTATCATTTCTCACATTCGGATGAGCCCTGAAATAGCCCTCTTCCAAAACGTCGGCAGAAGTGCTCCACGGAACGGTTATTCGTGCATTATTTTTTGTTACTTTTACAAACTTCAATTTTTGATATGTCGTGTTTCTTAGTGTTTTTGAATTCTTGAATCCACAAGAATTGAAACATTTGAGAGAAAAACCTTTAACAGATCTTCAAGTCTATTCAAGAAAAAAAAAGAAAATCATGAAAACGTGTTTCGGTGACCGCTACTGTACACAGCTAAAACGGGGACACAGTACAGGCCTAATTAGCTTCCGAAATGGATAATTTTCGGAATACTCTCGGCGGCTATCAGCCACCAGCTTCAAGGCATCGACCTTGCCTCAGTGGGTAAGCTGATATGATCGTGTGTTTCTTATGCTCTATTCGGCATAAGAAGCACACGATTTGGCTCATTAGTAAGGTGCCCACACTTTCAGTTGACACTTATGTTTCCTTGATGATGTATAAGCCAAAAAGCTTAAAGATTCGGTCCCCTGAAGGGGGGTTTCACGATGAAAAGGCAGCCTATTAGAAATAAGAACAGAAGTGGTTAGTAGTGCAGGATGAAGGAAAAAGCCATGGGAAACGGCCCAGAACCTCGGAAATGGGACCCCTTGCCTATTGATTTCCACAATGATGCGACTCTCATCGGTGCTGCCTCTTCAACGCTAACGCTCTCTCTGCTGAACATCCAGAGGGAGGGTCATGCTAGGTGTCGCAAACGGGGCTTGAGCCTATTGCGATCCGCATCGGTGGGCTCTGCCTAGCAACTCCTGACGCCTCGAACCTTTCGGTCCGAGGACTTTCCATCGGGTCCACAACACCTCTCCTGCGCACCCCGCAGGAGAGGCGGACCAACCCCTCGGGGACCATGGGGTTGATGCCCCCCCAGGATTGATCACGTAGATCAATACCCTTAGAGACCGCCAAAGTGGTGGTGCCCGCTGATCGCCGCGCATCTCACCAGTCTGGGGTCAGTATAGAAGAAATGGGTACGATTCACACCTAATTAAGAATACTCCGCGGATAACTGCGAAGTGACCTCATTAAGGGAGACGGCCTAGGGGTCACAACACCACCCAAACATGTGTACTAGACACGTAGAAATGGCAGTCAAATTGGAAAACCATACAACAAAACAACATGAATAAAGAATATGTATTCAAAAGGGAAAATAATGCCAATCTAAAATATACAAAAAAAAATCTAAAATGACTCGTTATCACCAACCAACTACCACTAACTAGTTGTAACTGAAAGCTGAAGCAAGGTATTAGAAACTACAAAACTCCTGAACACTTTACTGATTGTAAGAAACTAAGCAAGAAGAGTGGGGGGAGTCAAGGAGACCCGTTTACTTTCGATGAAAACCTCACGTCTCTAGCCAAGCGGTACTGTCCTCCCTCAAGCAAGTCAGTTATAGATGTGCTTCCTCTATGACTTTTCAGGGGCTTAGGCTACCCCCCCCCCATACCACTTCGCAGGGTCCCTGGTAAAAAGAAACACTTTGAGGGAAGGTTATGGAAGGTATTTAAGCTAGCATAGATGCAACATACATACAACAGTGAGCCTTACCAACCTTTGTTGTGTCGTAATGTCTTCTAGTGCGTTCCAGTTTCTCTGGGGTTTCAAACCTCTTATCGTTTTATTTGGCCCCTCACACATTTTCCACCCCAGCAACACTTGATTATATAAAGTGTCAGGAATTCCTTCACTATTTAGAAAGCACCTGGATGAGTGGTCCATTTAAGGATTTGCGGTGCAAAAGGGGAATGGAAGACTACATAAAGGATAAAGGATAAAGCATTTGCCGTTGATCAATCCCTTTTTGGGATGCGGCACGCATTCTACTTCCATTTGTACATTCGCAGTGGCTTTTGAATGCGATGTGGCCTATACAATGACTTGCGGGGGCCAGCCGATGTACAAGTCAGTGTTTTTATCCTCCCAGACAAGTCTGGTACCAATTAACCGACCCCGGAGGGATGGAAGGCTTGGTTGGCCCGGGCGACTCACGACCCAGGATTTGATCCCGGACCGCTCGCGTGGTGAGCGCGCCACTTGTCACTACACCACTTCCGCCCTGAAACTACATAGACCCGTATTAATTTTTATGAATTTGCGTAATAAATTAGTAATTTTTAACTATGTGATGGTATGAAGTGACGTGTGTCGGTTCCTCTTGCCATCGTGATGGGCGTTTCTACCTGATCATTAGAGGAATCTGGGTGTGGTTGTGACGGTCTTCACCGCGGTGCAGCCCGTTCCCATGTTAGTGTCACGTTTCGCATTATAGGGTGGCAAATATTTTTGGCTTCGTACGCGGAGTTGATTTGCGTGCCACGCCCACCAGTTCTGCATCTGTGGTGCATCGCTAGAGGGTTGATAATTTCTGTGTGTTCTGTTCTGGACCCGTCCTAGTCCGGCCGTCGGTTGTGCTCCAAATCTCGAACCGTCTTTGCAGCGGACACATTGTCGACGGAACTTCTTAATCGACAGTCCGGAACATATATGAAGGTTCACACGGGAGGAAAGAGCCGACGGGAATCGGCTAGCCTTCCTAAACGTCCAGATACACTTCTCACAAGGCATCCATAGGACTAGGTGGTATCGAAAACCTAGCAACAAAAATATCATCGTCCATTGCAGCTCGGCTCACCCTTCAAACACCAAAAAGGTCGTTGTTCGAAACATGTTCCGGACTGCCTCAGCAGTTTCCATCGGAAGGCGTATACCGATCCGAGTCAATAATATTGGTCCAGTATTGTGGCGTATTGCGCAAGAAAAATGGTTACACCAATATGGGCAGTCGACTCGGCATGGACGACGAGCTAACAGAGAAATCGGACACCAAGAAGAGCAGGCGAAGATACCATTCTGCGTTCCTTTCATCACTGATGAGGCTAGTGCTGCGATTCGGGCCTGTCTCCAAAAGCGGATCTCCAGGCTATTGTAGCTATTGTAAGAGTAAGCGGCTATTGTAAGAGTGGTTGAGATTCCTCAACCGAACCTCAGTTGGTCCGGAATCGCCTTCATGACCGACTCTGTCTAACCCCGTCCTGCGCCATTTGTCATTTCGGAAAAGAAGACGATTGCATGATGTCAGGGGTCGTTTACCTGATAACGTGTCAACTATGTGGAGAAGAGTATGTAGGAGGAAACATGGCAGACCCCTCTGCTGCATAAGGATCAAAGAACATCTAGATGGGCTCAAGAAGACCGAGAATTTCATCACCGCGCCTCTAGTGCGCGACAAATTCAGTACATAGGTGATAGCAACATGTGGTGATGGTTACATCGCTTGGCATGCGAACAGGAGAAATATCTGCCCGCAGAACCCTTGAAGCCCTGTGGATTGCAGCAAAGGATCCAAAGATCAACAGGAAGGACGAGTGCGTTGCGATTACTAGAGAGCTCGCACCCTTTGCGGACCTCTGTGGGTTTTGATCTACGCGGTCGATACCCCCGCGGGGCGCCGAGGCGGGGGTTCCAGGCTTCATTACAAAAATCGATGGACTGGTGAGATGCGCGGCGATCAGCAGGTACCATCATTTCGGCGGTCTCTAAGGGTGTTGACTACGTCATCAAATCCTGGGGCCGTATGCTGAATGTTGGGTAGGGGACGGGGATGGGTGAACGTTGGGGAGGTTCGTCGCAGGACCCTTCTGGGCAGCTGTCGCACCTTTGATTTTGCAGCTTTGTTTTCACCCTTTTACTGTTTCTGATTGTATATTCGCACGTAAATATCTTTCTTCATACCAAAAGCAGCGATGAAAGAATACAAACAGAGCTGCAATATTGAAGGTGCGACAGCTGCCCAGAAGGGTCCTGCGACGAACCTCCCCAACGTTCACCCATCCCCGTCCCCTACCCAACATTCAGCATACGGCCCCTGGGGGGCTTCGCAAAAAATTGTAATTCTATGGTGCTTAAATTCACGTCCAAAAATTCAAAAATTCCTGATGCGGGGTCTGTTAATTGGGGGGTTCCCTTTGCAGCCATATTGACCCGACCTCAAAGGTGCGAAGCACATATAAAAGCCTCACTGCACGGTCTTCAGCAAAGGGTGCCTTCTAACGCTCGGCTTTTACAAAGGTTAGCGGGTTACGACATCGTTCATGGCTTATTCTCCCTTAGTTTTTCTTTCTTGTAATCTGAAATGTTGCTTGGACGAATTGTTTCAAAAAGATGCTTCGATTTGCAGGCTCCGAAGAAGGCGAGTGCGCCGAAACGTTAGCCGGATAAATCGTATATCAATCTCGGAAGCTTGAACAGAAGCAATTACAACTGGAGACCCTTACTTTCAGTTTTCCTCTTTTTTCGTCCACTGGCGATGACCTGAACTTTTCTTTTCTTTTCTTTTTACTTTTTTCTCAGGCTCGATTGCATCGGTTTGTTAAAAACATTTATTAATCCTCACTTCAAAAAATGCGCATAATCAGTCTAAGAACTAAAATCTCCAATATGGAAAGATATGTTCAGAAAATATAGTAAGACAAACTCAAGTAAAATATACCGAAGACGATAACCGGAAGATAAACTAAGCCTGTATCTCTACCCAACTCACGTCTCAATGCGAACCTTACACCACCGGTAGGGTAAAAATCCCAAAACCCGGTGGAAATGGGTTCGAATTGAGGTGATGATTGTACACTAAATGACCAGCAATACATTAGAAGAAACGAGCAACTCACTTAAAACATATGATAGACGAGGCTAAGGGGGTATTTGGGAAAACAGGGAAAAGCGGGAAGGGAAATAATCTCATATCATGACATCATCTACGTGCAGAGAGCTAGAAGTCAAAGAGTGTTGGTGTACTGAGGTGAGCTGCCAAATCATAAAGGTTAGACTCTACCAAGTAAGGCTTTGACCGGTGGCGAAAGGAAACGCGGAAGACAACTAGCACTGACTTATTAAATCTCGTAGCAAAGAGAGTGAAAAACGACCCTCTGAGGCATTCAAACATAACGGAAAGATTAAATGAAGTGCTGGCACGAAAAGGCGGCTAAACGGGGAAAGAGACATGGGACGAGGAATCGTCTCATGAAAGAGGAGGTATGGGGAGTAAGTCGAGACCAACGAGGATCGAGACGTACATGGCTGGCACTCAGCCGCACAGCTCACTCAGTTCTCTACCTCGACGTCCAACTCGTTCTGAAGACGTAACGAGATGAGGAAATCGCACAATTTCGACAAATAGAGTTCAGGGCGGAACTCGGATTCTGTACGGGGCAGTGCTTCGCCCATATACGACAGCATCACAAGCACTTGGTCCTGGAAAGAGAGGGTTATTGCGACAAGAACTGTCGATAGTCGATCTTCGATCAGCTCACCTTCACACGAATTAGCTTTTCAGCCATTTCGTCTAAACGGCGGCGCATCTCGCTGAGTCTAACGGCCAACACCGGGTGCTCAAAGTCAAGCTGCTCCAACTCCATCTGAACCCGCTGGTTTCCCTCGTCCAGCCGCAGCAGCGCTTCGTAGATGGATAGAAACGGTACTGGAATAATTCGTTAGACAGTTGGCCCATTTAGAGAGAACTTTTCAGAGAGTTAAGAAAGCTAAAGGCAAGCGCGTACGAAACGTCGCTTGGGACATCACAATCACCTTAACCAGTGTCTCACTTCAATAGAATATTTGGAAAAAAGCAAAGATAAAGGGAAGAATTCCTAAACGCAGATTACTTTTTAAGGACGCGCCACGCATTCCAAATGCCAGTCAGAAATACAACGAATTTTGAATGTGTGCATGGAACACACAAAGACTTGCGTCGGTGACCCGGTGTAAAATCGGAGCTTCTGCAGTAACAGACAACTTTGATAATAGTCGCAAGTTTTCGAGGGACGAAAGTTTCTGAAGGTATACAGCAATTCCAACGCAGGACAGGATTGGGAAGGGGTCAAGGTGGAACAGGGCGCTACGGGAACCGCGCTGGCGCTTCAGGGCAACCCAGAAATATGAGCAGCGCTTTTCGAGGCTGCACCTAGAATAACCACATACCCACAGGTACTGGGTAGATTCCAAGAAGAATTTTAAACCAAGGATTTAGGACGATGTAAAGAGGAGCACGTAAACATAACAGAGTCCTTTACGGCACTGGTCGCGATTAGATCCTTCTCTCTTCATGTGAGCTAGTAGGATTGCTATTTGCAGAGATGGCGTTGCGACTTTAAATCGCGCGGCAAGGGAGCAATGTCATGGCTCAGCCGCTGCGACCGCTGCAGTCCTTATCAATCGCAGCAACGTGGCGTTTGCGCACTTTCGCGCACAACATGCTCTCGCGCGTTTTCTCTCTACCCGCAGCTCTGTGTCTTTCCGTCGAACCGCAATCAACACCACACGGGAAGTTTCAGAGCTTTAATGATGCTTTCTGCCTTTCCCCTACTTACGTTCCTGTTCTCATTTCTTGACTAATTTTCAAACAAAATACTTCATCAATTCGATCGTAACCCGCGCCTCTGAAAGCAGTGACGACGAGTAAAGGGAAATGTGGCTTTGCTGACGTTGTTGGTGGAGGGGCTTAAGAGGCGGTCCTAGCCGCACCCCCAGCGCACTGAGGGGTGTAGTCCACCAATGAATACCATTGATGTCACCAGAACCGCACCGGCTTCTACCATCGTGATCGCTGCCTATGAGAATCTCTCAAGAATTGTACCTTTAGCAGTCGAACTGAGCGGTTCGACAAGGTCGGCAGCATCTGAAGCGTATGGTGCTCGATCCCTGATGAACGCGGTCAGTGTTTGAAGGAGAGATGAGCCATCGGGAAGCTGAGCCGAACACACCTGGAATAGGTTGATATGCTAGACTTTTCTTGACCCGAAACCGTTCATGTTTAGCTGCTAACCTCTGCTAGTTGGCTGGTGCAAAAACCACCGACAACCTTCTCCTCGAGGGAACTGCCGTTCAGATGATTTAAAAGTGCCAGAACTGCCTGAAGAATCATTCGCAACTGCTCAGATTCCTGGATGAGTTTGGCGGATGTCGCATACGAGTCCAATTGCTAAACGAGAATAGGAGAGATTTAACATCAAAAGCTGTACACTTAATATGAAATACCTCGCTAATGGTGTTGAGAGTCTCGTCGAACGTTGCCGTATGCACCATCACCTCCAACTTCTCCTCAGCCCTTTCGATGCCGGCCAGCTGAAAGTGTAAAGGGAATTGAAGGAACTCGAAGTGGTCATTTGAAGTGCAGAGGCTGTCAGAGATTTTTTTTGAAAAATTTGAATTTTCGACTTAAAAGTGAAAGCTCCTTCGTTGATAGTAGACACAACAAAATAAGATGATAGTCGGAAGAACTTTAGCTGCGCCGCGCATTCGATTCTGATTCAGAGTTGCTTTAGAGTTCATGGGGCTTTGCTGAGACTGGCTATCGGAACCAGTCGAGGACCAGTCCAATGGTTTACATCTCCCACCAAAGTCTCATTGAAGTCTTTTAAGGCGTAAAAGTGTACGGTATTTGCAGCTGCGAACCAAAAACTGTAACCGGGAGGGATTTCTCCAACAAGACTGAGGTGTAAGTAGATGTGTCTTTGAAAGTAGATGACTTTCATGCAAAGGCAAACTTTTGAAGGGACTCTCTGAGGTTGCAGCATCTCACTTAAGGACTCCACAATGACCTGAAATGTAGTTGCCTGAAGCCACTCAAGAGAGAGAACAAAAAACGCCGCAAGCGCATTAGATGAAGCTTTCTTAAGATTATACACGATAAGTGCACGACCTCATAGCGAAGAAACACCAAGTATCGGAATAAGGGAACAAACGAGAAGCAGATAAGAGATCGCGAAGGCTAGGCGAGACAAAGACACTCCCATGTGTCGATTTCAAGGGGTCCACTGCAGCGGGTGCAGCCAAGTGGGTGAATAAGCCTCTAGCGCCCTTCTTGTGTATCACGGAATGGGTACATAATCCGCACATATAAACCGTCTAGGGAATTCCACTATGGAGGAAATGCCTCCATTAGCTAATCATACCTTCGAACAGGCTAGCATCAGATTATTTTAATTCTGGAACTTTTCAAAAATCTCCAAAGAACTTCACTCTAGCAGAATGTCCATGGAATCTTCCATGAGAGCCCATGTGTTGCTCTACTTCGTGGAGACATCGGAAAACTGTTCCATTTTCGAAGAGGTACAAGTAATTTCATGGAGTTACTTGCTTTCTTTGAGCAGAGGACAAGCCGGGAACGAATTCATCCGACATATCCTCATTCCGATTGTCGAGGGATTATATTTGAACGAGAAGAGTTTCAAGAAACACGTTGGTCACATTTGTCCCACTAGCGGGCCCTTCTGGGGAAAAAGAAGCCAGAATAACTGTCAATTTCACAGGCTAAATTAATCTCCTGGAAGTACTTATACAGCCTTTGCTGTTCGAATTCAGATGGTGGAAAAGAACTCACATCAATCACGAACTGCTCGGCTTCGGTCCATTGTGAATTTGGATGAGCGGCAGTGAATCGGCGGATTCTTTCAACGTCTGCTGCCGACGGCACAGCTTCCAGTACCAACGATGCTCGCTCCAGCGGCAAAACCGTCATGTCCAGCCTGCCAACACTGAACCATGCTTTACGGCCGGCAAAATATGTTGGAACTATACATGCCATGGACTATCATTGGTCTTTGGTTTTTGTAGTAATACTATGGAAATTTTGGAATAGTAAATATAACAAATTCATGCACAAAGAGTCCCTACGCTCAAAAAATCCTAAACTCTTGAAACCCTGCGGATATGTGAAGATGAAATGATTAATATCCTTCCTCCTCCGCTTTACCATTTAAATTGTTAGAACCAAAATTTTGCTCAGTTGTCAGGATCGTGCTTATAATAGGTAGACATCTACTTTGAAATACCAGTAAGGATATTGGTCAAAAAGTTCCCAAGCCTAACACGAGATGATAATCGCGTTCTGCCTAATGCTAGTTTCTTCTCCGACAAAGGGCATAGTTATAAGATTTCACTGTCGTGACAGGGATCCAAATTTTTCAAGTTGAATTAAGTTTTTCAGTAGGGAAATATATTCAAAGCATTAGGGTCTCCAACTACAGGCTTTGTGACTGAAACAGAAGGAAATTTGAGAGGTTCGAAAAAGTTGGAATAGTATTAGTATTGCAGAAATACAGAACAGTGAGCTGAAATCTCATCTCAGTATTTTTCTTCCCCATTTTGTTTCATGGCGCTCCAAAAGCTTTTCCCAAAAAGACCCGTTTAGTGGCGCTGAGATCATGGATAATTCAATCTAGGCAACAACTTTTTCTGAATGGAATTTTCGCACCTGTGTATAGAAAACTCGATCTCGAATTTCCTCAGGTTCACCTTCCGGAGAATTTCGGCCACCCGTTGGTGCTGCTCTTCGGTCAGCAGAGACGCGTCGTCGTCGATTTGCTCACGCACGTACTGAAAACCGCTATTGGAAGGTGCTGGTTTTGAAAGCTGGAATAGGTACTGATCGCCTTCACAAAATAAGTAGCATCTATATGTCATTGGGAAAACTGAGAGGAGATGATTCCGTTTTGGCTCCAGGGCAGTTGGAGGCTCATTTCATAACTACCGGGTTGTTTTTGATGCGCTCGAAAATGAACGTAGAGGGGCAAAATCTACCACCCATAGGAATCAGCCGAAAACCTCAGAAATAAGGGACCGTTTTTGAGATGAAAGAAAAGCCATTATATGCAGCGTAGTGAAAGGGAGGCGGACAGACTGCAGAGAAAAGGGAGTATGGGGACGAGCGAGACGAAAACATTCGCAACAGCGAAGCGTGCGCGAGTGCAACTCATGAGCCTCCGGTCCGCTTTACCACCTATTTTCACTCGCGAAAGTTGCCTGCCGCAAGGAAAGCTGCCTAATTTACGGAAAAATGATTTCGTTGAAATAAGATCATTGATATTTAAGTCTTCTAAACGTGGACAAGGGAAAGATCCTAAGATCTGAAATGAGAGAACGTATTCTGCCAGAATTTCTATTCATTTATGTTGATTTACTATTTTGTACAACCACCATTCCCTCTTGTCGCATGATGACCACAAAAACTGCTCTTTTGTGGAACATTTGCCGACCGAGCCGCGAACACATGAAACGCTGTTCCCCGTTAAAACCTCACCTCGACAACTTCAGAAGTCAGGGCTGTCGGAGCAGCTTCGAAAATCGTATCTTGACCTGCTCTCTATCAAGTATAGTTTCCTGGCGCCGAATGGATCTCAGGTATCTGCAAGATACGAGAAATTTACTCTTTTCTACTGATATCTGTACCAGATGTTTGATTCGATATATTTACCTCGGTTGAATCGATTCGCCAGGCCGGGAAGTCTGTGGCCGCATGGACAGCACTAGATTCGACAACGTTCGACTACCCATGCCTGCAAAAAGAACTAAGGTTTGTGCAAGCCAGAGCTAGGTTTTTAAGGTATACATACATTTGTTTCGAATATCCTCTGCCGATCCAGAAGAAGAGACACCGTTGTCAAGAGAATCAGCGGTCTCCAGTTTCTGAGCCTGAAACCGCTGTTTTAGAAGTAAATAAGCCTCAGGGAAATGAATGTCCTAGAACATTCTCAGGTGAAAATAAACAAACAAGCGATGTACCACGAGGAAATCGAATCAGTTGCCAGAGTATTTTTAGTTAATCCGGAAAAGAAAGCAGCGTGCGCTCTGGCAATTTCTAAATTAACCATGACATTTGAACATTGGTAAAGCTGGATTATCCTGACGGGAAAAATAGCGATTTTTCCACGGGAAAAATAGCGGTTTTCCCACGAAAATGTTTGAGGGGTATTTGTAGTGGAAAGACGAGCAGCGCAAGATTTCCGCAGTAAATAAACTTGGAATGTACGCGATGTCCTTCCGATAACAACCGCTTGATTGTTCATACTCTCGATGGGTGATGAACTCATGAGTCTCACTTTGCAATCCGCCTGACCGAGTTTTCCATCCAGTACACTTCCGGCAAGTTTATTGTTGTTATTGACCATTTGAGGAAAAATCGCCAATGGATTCATGCTGAAAAGAAGTTGGATAAAGGCGTCCGAGGTTTTTTGAAATTATTTCTTTACTAAGCTGAATTTTGTAAATCTTATGCTAACCAAGTAAATAGCTATTAATGCTTAGAACAAGAGAAGAAGATAAGACGATTAGTGCTGTTTACCTCATATGGTTAGTGAATGAGAACGAGGCTAACCCTTGAGCAGCAGCGAGAAGGGCTTGCTGTTGTTGTAGGGCGAGCATCTCGTGCTGTGGATGGACCATCGAGGGCCGTCGGAGTGCTGAGCTCTGAAAGCACCCAGATTGAGCATTGCCCTCGAACACTTGAATAGTTACGAGGAATTCTCAGGGTTATGGTGTAGCGCGACCGTTCAAGCGCGCTAGGCGCACAGCAGAGATCCGTAACTGAACTCGTACTGCCACATAAAGGTGGCTGCAAGATGCATGCCGTACATTGAAATTCGCACTGGAATACCGGAGTCAGGGAGGCTTGAGGCGAAGTCTGGGTGTTTACCTGCCCCTCCGATCCTTTGATTTTGTTCAACAGCCGTCTGGACGTTGTTATGATGAGAGCAAAGGAGCAAGTGAGGCCGATGTCAGACTTCGTCCGCTCGCTAGCTTCCACGGTCGCGTTGTAGTACCAGCCACTCGAGAGATACGCGCGGCCGCGGACGCTAGCGAATAGCGTGATTTGCAAAGCCCTAACATCGCGCCCTAAGGGGGATATACAGATGGACCGACGTTCTCGCCAGGAATGGAAGCACGTGGAGAGCTTGGGCTCACTGGGGAAGACTCAGATTTATGGCATATTATTGTCTACAGAGTAAGTGCTAGGGACAAAATATATTCACAAGTTTACTACTAACAGCGAAAATGATCGGACAACGCACGAGCACCAACACATTTGGAGATATCTCACCCGCGCGCAACATCTACTGAAGCTACATCACTAGAAATCATCGACACGTTGATCTATCCCAGAAAAACGGTCACACACAATGATGGTACTGAGAAGGAAGTTCGCACTCGAATGGAGCCGTTGCTCCTGTATTTCGGCGACTTCAAACTCCTATATTCCAGCGACATCAAATATACAGGGGGGGGGGGACAAAAAACGACATTTGGCGCATGTGGCACTTTGGCCCTTCTTTCTTCGCAGAGATTGCCCTCGATGACGGAAGTTTCTCAGCTAAGTATTCCCTAAATGACTGCCTCACCGTCTTCAGAATATGACGTCATCTGTCACCGTCGTCGAGCTCAGGGAGGCCTACAGTAACTGCTTCATGAAGCTCTTACATAATTTCTTGGATCGATTCAACGTGGGATAGTTTCCTAGGGACATTAGCTCTAACTATGCAAACCCCTCGGAACCCGCCCTTCGGAACCCGTCGTAACGGTACACGATCAGTCGAGAACCCCACTTGAGCTCGACCAGAGCACCATGTTTCCGGGGCAAACTTTTCTGATGCCGTCCACGTAGATGGCCACTATGAAAGATTTTCTTAAATGAAATGTGCGCTCTTCAATTCTAAGCTTGGGAATCATTCGGGTGGAATTGAGCAGAGTGTGATCAAAACCATCTGAATATCGAGACAAAATGTCTTTTTTTATTGGCCCGTCCGTAGGCAAATGTCGTCAGGTCCCGAACTCGGAAGGAAATCATACGACTGTGCTGTGGTTTTCCCACTACTACATATATTGCATTCGCATGTGAACGAAGGTAGAGGTGATGTAGTAGCAAGTGGTGGTTGACTACCAGGCGTATGGTCCGGAGATCAAGTTCTGGATGACACGCCGTGCAGACCATGCAAGCTTTTACCTTTCCTTGCGTCGACTAATATGTACCACTATCGTCTAAGAGGATACATTGTAACACCGACTTAGCTTCGGCTGGCCATCGCGCGTATAAGCCGAATAGCATCCTGAATTCCACGTGCTTTACCCTTTAGATTCTGAGAGATTCATTCAATTAGCGTGGCCCAATTTCACCCGAGAAAAGCTACCAGGGCAGGACACGATTTGGCTGCGGCGTGTTTCACCGACGCGCTAACAATGTCATCAAACCTTGACTCTTGGCTAATTTATTATTTAGGAACTACCATCGATGGCAGATCCGTAGTGCCTTATTCCTGATGTGACATGATGCGTGCCGAACGCACAATGCTCACCCCTAAACGCCGCAATATTTACAAGCTTTTCGATAGGAACTTTAAGGAAATTAGGGCTACCCTCTCGAACCTCACAGAGTGACACTCCTTCGTTTGGCTTTCTATGTGAACCCCACAAGAGACTAACCTGTTGGCTGTTCCGTCGAGCTGCTGTTTGCTGAGGGCTGGTGGGTGAACGAGGGGATGAACGACCTTGCATTGGACGACCACGACCGCGAACTGAAATATGAAGTATACACCCTAGAGAACCTAGGAAATAGCGAAAGAAGGGCAAAATTCGAGAGCGACACTCACACCGCTGAGGAGCAATGATGAATGATGCCTCACTACGTGCTACCCGTTTATATATACGATGCCTCAATTACCTTATGGCAGCTAATCCGTGACTAGAAGCTTCTGGCTGGTATATATCGAGCTGCCACCTACGAGACTTCTCTGAGTCTCTGGCTGTTTCAGTATGCCTTGCATATTGTCTAGAAGAATCTGAGACCAGGGCATGATCTTCGAGAATAGAGGGGTGGTCGGATAATGGCCACGTGTTTTGGATGAAGCCGGTTTGATCATTGACCAGAGAAAAAACATGAGCAGCGAGGTTTTCGATGTCTTCCGAGGCTTTAACACTTGAAATGTCACCAATCCAAAGATCTCACATCTTTGTTCTGAAACTGAAACTCTTAAACCTTCTCTATGAGAGCTTCACTATAGGAGTTTCAAAGTCATTGGTTCAGGTGTTCACACAAATGTTCGCCCAGATGGCGGCTCCTTCCAAGTTCGAGGCTAATCCCAAATGCTTTCAGTATGTCCTGCGGAATTCACATTCGCGTACATTTCAAAGCGATGAGACCGAATAAGGCAGAATCTTGTTGACTTTATTCCCGCAGTAAGGCGATCAGTGATAACGACTTCAGTGATACCAAAAAAAGAAACCTATTTCGGTATCACTACAGCGTATTACCTACTCACGCGTCACATCAGCCAGGTAACGGAAGATCACATTACCCGAACGTCATAATCTGATCGAGGATTACCGAAAATAGCGCGAAAATGATTCATCGTTTCTTTGCCAGGGTCCACTATTTCTGTCTCTTTTCGCCGGCTACATTGACATTCCTTGCAGAACTCTCAACGAAGCCTCCTCCACAACTTACCCGTAGCACTAGCACTTCATTGACAATGCAGCAGTGTGGCTTACAAATACGGTTTCCTGCTTCAGTAATATCCAAAAATAGCCGTCATAGGGCAGGGCTCGCCATGGCTCAAGTGTTAGGATGAGCAATAATTATCCGCCGTTTTTTTCAACCTCATGGTTTTTTGATTTTTTGCTGATTATTTTTCCAAGGTTATGATGTAGTCTGAAAGCGCTCAATCTCTTGTACATTTTGATGTACAACACTTGTGTATTTACTTCACTATGAAGCTTACACACTAGCAAAAAAGATTGCCCCTGCTACATGAGTGCAAGTTGAGCTCGAAACCAAATGCTTCTGCACATCTGCTCGTAGAATCAATGAAGCCTGGGATGAAGGCACGGTTGCAGAGAGGACTGTTCGAGAGCCTTTGTTGATCACGCATTTATTGTTGTTTTTGTTTGGCTTTGTTAATAAACCTATAATGAAATGAAGAACTTCGGATAATTTTTGCTTAACCTAAATTATTTGATAGCGGGGGTCTTTGGATCAAGATTCAGATAGCTTCTTCAAAATTTGTTCTCGAATAGAATTTCCATAATTAAAGCTTGGAAAATTCTCCGTTTTCTTTCGTTTCGCGTTAATGTTTTCTAAGCGCTACTAACACCTTAATCCTGTCTGAGAAATTTTAGGAATACATATGGGAGTGAAAAAGGTTGGTCGGAAGTGGGGCATAGTCGAAGAATTTCGTATGGCTTGTATTCCCCGCCA
>MU889747.1:0-17829 GCA_036418205.1 Ostertagia ostertagi
TAATTGTAGTATTCTTCATAATAATATCTTCTTCGTCTTTCTCCTGCCTCTTCTTCTTCGTTTTCATTGTTTTCCAATTCTTTCAAAGTAATGCAGGTGAAGGTCGTCCATAAGTTCGCTGCTTTTCTGAAGGCAGATTTGACCCGTTTACCTGAAACTAACTTCTTCTGACCCCATAGCCACGAGCACAATAACACGAGCAAGCTTACTTAAAAAGCTTCGAACGTAAATAGAATCTCTTTTTTCCACTTTCTTGGATGGGTTTTATTCTTGAGCGCTTGACGTTTGAAACGACTTTTGTCATTTTCCAAAAGAAGTTTATTCAGTTTCGCACTAAACATGGTGCATATTTTTGATGCGCAAAGTAGAAAAAATAGAAAACGTACTATGAAATAGGTATATCACCCTGGAATAGCAAATCTGCGATTCCTCCTTCCATGTTGGCTTCCTCTGGAGTGTGATCCGGTAGGTAGCACATAATCAACTCCTTTTCTTTTAAATGACTGAAGCATTCGAATAAGTCCCTATCCCCCAACGATCGTTTCCTAGATTGACTCACCTTCAGACTGTGGTTGAGATCTCTCTCTTGCTCATCGCTCAGACCAATCTCTTCCCAAATCTTATCTTTGAATTCGCGCATCTTATCCCGAAACTCTTGTGTCTTCATTTTTTCCTCAATTTTGTCGATGACAGCTTTCAGATTGAGCTTTTCAGCTTCAGCTGATTCAGCGCTTCTCACACATGCCGCAACAAGTAGCCAAAGTCGAAGAACACTCATCGTACAGGGACGATCTGAAAACAAGACTGGGTCGTTGGAAATAAGAAATTCGCGGAACACGTGACCGCTCCACTTCACACACCACAACACTTCTCCTCGTATTTATATGGTGATTTCGAACTTTGACGTTGACATAATGTATACGTTTTCGATGTCGCACAAGCACTTCATATTTCGCTGCTGCATTCGTGATTCAATAATAAAGCGCACACACCATTCAAAAATCCATGGATCCAAAATATCATGAAGCGGCTACCAGCTGATAGATAGGATCACTGGAAAATCTTGTGATGGTGTTGTGCAGGAGTGAATTTCCGTTATGCAATCTTTAAAAGTTAAAAACTGGTCTCATTTCAGTCTATTGCATATCGTTAAAATTCAGTCGGTTCACGTAAAAGAACTGACAGGAGCAGAACGATACATGTTTCTAAACCGGCTCATATAAGTCAATGAAAGAAGAAGAGGCAATGTGCGCCCCGCTTTTTAAACGAAATTGCATTGTTGAGCGTTGTGAAGCCTTCATGATTCTCTTCGTGAGAAGGTCCTAAAATCTTCATGCACAGGGTGGCCACAAATAACAGTAGCAAGAGCGCATCGCATAGAAGGCAAACAAGTCGCCAACAAACACTTGAATTCAAACAAAAAGAGAGTTGGATATAGCTTTGAATGTTCGGTTGTATTGGTTTGATGTTTACTCTTTCATTTTTGCGTAGAATTTACTAACTTTGGACTGCTCAGTCCTATAGTTCTTCATAAATTAATCTCCCGTGCGTTCCGAGATGGTGGCCGGCTGTGTTACAGTGCGAAGCGACTTGGGATCTTCAGCAGGATCAAGCGTGCGTTAAAGAATGCTTGGGAGGTTGATAGGGGGCTGCATTTGATGCGCTAGTAGGAATGGTCGGGCCTGGATCGATGCAGTAGGATCATCACTGTCAGGAGGACAAACATCAAGGAGTGATCGATGCTGTGCAAGCTTGGCTAGAGGATTTCCAATAACAATGTTGCTTCCGCACACATAAAATTTTCCTGGTCCAAAGAAGTCCACGCAGCTATTCCAGGCTACCTCAGACATTTATTAAAATAAGGTTGAAGAGTCCAAAATTTGCACGTTTTCCATGGGTATTTCATATTTCAATTGAGTCCACGAATCTGTGGGGATGTGAGGCACACGGCGCTTCTTTGAGTGAGCCCAGCCAGTTGCGCGCGTTTCTATACGCTCTGAAGGAAAAATTTCAATTTAGATACGGAAATTTTCTGAAAGTGGCCGTCTGAAGTGACAAAATGCATTTCACTACTCAAGACTCACTCACTTTTTCCAGCGTCAAATTAATGAACATATAATTTTTTTATTTTTACTAATTCATTCAGCGCTACATAAGGTAGACGTGAGAAAAGAAAACAACAATGCTATACTAGAATCATCATACACTAAGTAAAAAACTCAACAGTTCTTTCTTCGCAAGGCGTTTAAAGTGCATAAAAGCAGGAGAAAGTAGTGCAACTTTTGATTTAAGGGAGATAAAAATTGAGCCTGCTCTACAGGTGAAACTGTGGAGCTTCAAATTGGTTCGAGGCGTTGCGTATGAAATTTTCACAGAGCCGCTCCTGGTTCTATTAGGTACCGGATATCTTAGTGTCGCTTTTCTGAGTTCAGGAAGTTTTGGGGCCGATTACTATGGAAAATCAATATCTCAGAAAGTCCTTTTTGCTCATTAATACTGCGAAATATGTTGCTTATTGTTTTCTATTGTTGGTTCACAATTTAACTTTCCCCCAATTTTTATACTTTTTTTGAAAATTCCTGGGTCCAGTGTGCAAATTCGCATGTGTGTACCAAATGCTTCAAAATTCTTGCTGAGAGCTGTAACCTCCGCCCACCAAACCAACATTGCATTTGTTGGAGGGAATACTACCATTTAAAATGCTCATCGGTTTTTCACAGTTTTCTCAAAAGACAGTGAAGTCTTTGAAGTGATGCCCGCAATCGTCGTCAAAAAGGTGGCCCTAGTTAAATCAGTCGAGACGGGGCTGCACCAGTCTTGTGCTGAAATGGTAGGACACCTTAGCAGTGACTGATCGATGATGCACAAACGCTTTAACGAAGTTGATTGCACAAGAAATTCTAATAAATGTGCTCATCTGCTACTCACGTGTGCTCAAAAAGGGTGCGTTTTTGACCCTATGTGGCAAAAAAGACTCCGGGAAAAATTGTCCAGTTGAGCTGGTAAGTTAAACTTTTCCACCATACAGTGCAGACCCTACTCTAACTAACTGTATACTTCTTTTGTCCAGGCCTAACTTTTTAGCAAGTGAGAGGGATGATTTGTCAGATGATGTCAAAACCGACCTACCTCTTTTTCGACTCAAAAAATTCCTAGCTTTAATCGTACGAGGTTTCCACTCATACTGGTAAATGGGAAAGTGCTAATGAGTCATTCGATGAATATGCTGTTTCACTCCCCGGATTCTGAATTAAAATATTGGTGGTCCGAAACTCGTGGTGAAAAAACGACACTAAGATATCCGGTACCTAATAGATCAATCTACAAAAGAAATTCTTGAAAACCTTGCAAACATCCTATAGTTTCCTATGTGATTTCAGAGTTTGTGGTTTGTAGCTTTGATTCTTAGGGGCTGGGCGGTAGGTTGCCTGTCCCGTTTAATATATTAGGTCATCTCATTCAAACATGTCCACGGTTTTATTCGAATAAAATGAACAGCAGGAAAGATAAAAAGCTAATACTTTGGTGTTAAGTCAAGCAGATCTTGTCGTTGTTAACGACCCGATCCCAGCGTCTAGAAAACACTGGACACCGCGCAGCTTCTTCATTTCAACAAGTATAGACAAGATTCTTCCGATGTCGGTATAGATGATCAGTGAATTGTCGTAGCGCTTCCCAACGAGTAGGGCGTTCAGTTCGCCAAAACAGCTGAGGTCGCACGGCTGCAGTTGGGAAAATACGGCGGATAAGTAGAGGTCACAATATTCCGTTTGGTCGAAATACCCGTGAGCAATATGAGCTATGTGGGGTCTGGCATCGACATAGGTGATGATATCGTTATTGTAGTTTTGTACTGCTATTCCTTTGTCAATTTGATCGCTAAGAAACAAGCCATACACTTGAGCACCGATGGAGGTTTTTTCCCGACAGAGCCATTAAGAGGCACATCTCAGAAATCCATCGCCATAATAATCATCCACGTGAACCCACGTGACTTCTCGTGATCCAATTCGGGTAGTTCCTCATTCGCGTTAATCCAAAGTTGACGCTTCTGACTTGGCCTCAGCGTACAATTCCACTCAAATTTCGTTTATGAGCAGGGTCCAGTTTGATACTCTTAAATGACGCTATTGGCAGAGAAGATCAATGCTACAGACACCAATTCGATTCTGGACTCCTGCATCTGGGAGTAAATGAGATATTCCAAAAACATGTTCTGTGGACCATCCCCAATTTTTGGGCACAATTCGCGTAACAGCTGCAGCTAGACTGCAAGTCTCGTGGGCAAACATCGCAAAGGTTCAACATCTGTGATGCGCCATTTGAAATCTCAAATTAACACATTGACGACATTGAGACGCGGTAACGCGTCTCACTTTGCGCACCTCGTTGGACATTGAGACGCGTTACCGCGTCTCACCCTTATCATCCCTTTTTCTAGGGGCATGCGCAGCTTTTTCCCGAATTGTTTGTCTCTCTTCTATGGATTAGAACATAACATTATTGTGAACGACATAGGTCATTGTTTGTTCAAATATGCTCCAGTTTAGAAGAAGTTTTCCAAGCTCACCGAAACCGGCGGCTTGGTTCATTAATAGTTTTCATGCTATTCTCATGAACACGTCAATAAAAAAGGGTAGTGAAAGTAAATGCAAATCTAAAGAGACAGAAAAATACATGTTTCACTTGGTATAACCACATCAAAAGAGCTTTTGGCATCCACTACAGATAAAATGACTAAAATTTCCTTTTTCATTACCATTACATGTTCTTTAATCGGAACTTCGTCACTATATACTCTATTACCTTCTACGCATTGACTGTTACTGAGATGTTTTTGTACCACTGGTGCTTTAAAAAGTTATCAATAAAAATTCACGGATCCGAGGTGCGGCGGTCGCACTCGCAAAATCGGCCCGGTCCCACACGGCCAAAAAAGCCAAAACGCGCGCGGTCGTCAATGTGTTAAAGCTCTTCTTTGGACAAGGTGGGCAATGTGAGCGCGTCCTCAACCACAACTCGCTTCCGTTCTTCCTTCTTTGAGCTCTCACACCATATCTTCAACGTAGCACTTCGAGAACACTGTATCACGCGTAAGCTGAGCCAGCACACAGAGAATTCGAGTTGCGAATTTTACGTGTGTCACCAATCATTTGGAAATGCCCGCCTCGATTTTGGTCACTATGAGTTTTATTATGTTTTTAAGTGTTTCCTTCTGCGGCACTACAAACTTAATTGAGGTATACCGTAGCTAGGTTTGCTAGCTTTGCAAACAAAAGCAAGCAGAATGCTCTAGCTCTTTTACTTTTCCCACCATTTCTCTAGATGTCTGGACATGTTTGAATGAGATGACCTAATATATATTTTACGGTATAGTTATCCTGAATTTTTTTTCTAGTTACTCCTCGTCTTTCTTCTTACAAGGGCAAAAACTGACGTACCGCATTCTGCAATTGGCCTAACATACGTTTTGTATGCTCTGATTAAAATTTCTTTGTCATTAACTGTCAAACCCTTAAAATTTGGTATGTTCGGAAAGTAGCTTTCCTGAAGATGGCATCGTAGATCAGAAAAACTGAGCTTGTTATCATAATGGAAGCCAAGATCCTTAACAGCGGAGACTTCATTCAGAACATGCTCCCCAAGTCTATAGGCTCCTGGCAATATAGAGCCACCAATTCTCATGAACACGGTCTTTTCAAGGTGCTAGAGGTAGACTCCATGACACAGACCACTGCAAATAGAATCCAAAACTCTGAATACTCCTTATATCATCAATACTCTTCTATTTTCCTATAAACTTTGATGTCATCCGCAAACTGTTTGCAAATAACACCACATCTTCCAAAGCCTAGGCAGCTCAGCAGTGTAAACAGCAAACAGAATGGGTGATAAAACACCACCTTGAGGGACCCCACTTCTAACCTCATTCACCTTAGAAAAGACCCAATTATAACCTGAAACGTTCTCTGAGACAAAAATTCTTCAATCATGAACAGATTATGGGATGAAATTTAAGCTGGACCAGCTTAAGTAGGAAGCTTAGAGTGGTCAACTTTATCGAAAGCACTTGGAATAAATCAAAATAGACAACATCACAAGCCTTTTTTGTCTTCAATATGATCACTCCTCGTTGATACATTCCAAGAGATTGGTTTCCAGCTAGCTGCCGTGTTGATTGGCAGGTATAATCGTTGGAGTTGGGAACTGCTGTATACTTCTGCACTAATTGAAGAGAAAAAGCTCGTGTCTTCCGTATTTGTTACAATCCCCTTTGAAAGGAGCTACATTCGTTGAAAGATTGGAAATGCACTGAAGGTGAACCACTTGGCGTAACCGGGTAAAAATCGTCAACGGAGCAATTTTTGAAATCGTGAACCAATCCATCATTCCAACAATCAGCTATTAGGAGCAATTCTTCCAGTTTGACATGCTAATTAGCTCGAAGCTGCAGAAGCTCCAAAGCTGGCCGAGGCAGCTCGTCAGGAGCCCTCGTACCGCGACAATATTTATTTCTTTCATGACATTGCGAATCACCATGATCCGAAATGAGCCCGGTAAGAAATTCTGGAGCTGCGGCAAGATTTCTTACCTCTCTTAGCGTAATCCCCTGGTCGAGCTATAAATGACTGCCACCTATCCTGGACCTTTAATCATCATCTTGATGACGAAATAATTAGACGATCAACTCGAAAGTGAGGTCGCCTCCTTTCTCGACCCGCACTCCGCTGGGTTTTGGCAAAGGAGCATCAAGAAATTTTCTGAGCGTTGGAGACAAGTGGTGGACACTCATGGTAGATATAAGACCGGTCAGGAGTAACCAAAAAAGATAAAATTAAAATCAAAAATTTGAAAAAGTGTTGCAGGACTTTCTTTCCAATCCTAATACTTTTTTGAGATGAAAGCTGAGTGCATGGCGCAATCCAAGACGGTGTCTCTAGTGAAATTAAGAGACTGTTTCTTATAAGACTCAACGAGCGGAATTCAACATCTTTTCCAGATTTTGAAAACCAATGTTTGAACGAGTTCATAACGAAAAACAAAAAGAAACTGCGAAATCGGTTTTTCGCTGTGAATTCTGCGTTGTTTTCAGCGGATGCCGTCATGTGTATCGCTAATTGATTTTTTCGAAGATTATAGAGTTAGGGATGTTGCGGTTTTTACTAATTTTCTTCTCCTGGATATTGCAACTACAATGTATTTCTAAAGAGGAGACTTGTTCAAGACTTATGTTTCGATCAAATTTTGTAAGAGTACTCATCTACGTCGAAAAATCGTGAAGAATAATCTCTTCCGCGGAAATCATGGCATTCTTCAAATTAGGAAATTTCTCTAGAAAACTGAATTTATTAAAATCCAATATTTTTTCATAGTCGTAAGTTTGAACTATTGGTTCTGACGTTGTTCGATGTTGTTGTGGGCTGTGCCAGATTATCAGTTGTTATCGGTAGTCGTGACATAGTAGGTAATTTGCGAAGGTTCTGTCGCATATAGTGGGCATCTGCAAGGGAAAGCTAGAAGAGGGCAGGTAACTTAAGAAAAAATACTTGGGCTCACACATTCTGGAGTCTGTTTACTCACAGGCGGAGCCCCACAAGGCACGTCTTGAACAAAAAAAGGTTTAGCGTTTCTATGTATTTGCCACCTGACGCCTCATATGTCTTGCGATTTGGTTGTTATACATAAAGACTTAATGTTAGAAAGGCCAATATGCTACTAATGGTATATGATCAGAAAGGTTACACGCTCAATGTGTGTAACGATTTTTTTTACTCCACTTGGTGGAGACGCGCTGCTTCAGCGATAATGACCAAGAAGACGTACAGGGCGAGCATTGTACCCGATTCCGCCCCTCATCCCTGATGCTCCATCTAGAAGTCCATATAAACGAGAAAGCCAAACAAACAGGTCTGCGAAATATCTCGACCTCAAATAGTGTTCTTTACTACTATTTTTCTTACAACGGCGGACACTAAATCGAACACTGAATAAAACACAGCCAAGTCGCAAAACAAACATGGCATACAGCTGACAGCTGCATACTATTGATGATCAGAAACCATGAATGAATGTGCACTTGCACAAGAAGGACGTTAGTGGGGGGGGGGGAGATTATTCTAATGAATAAGGTGCAATGCAACATGTTTTTTTTGAGGACATATCCCCGGCCCGGGGTGTATCCCCGAATTCGTATACGACAGGCTCCGAGAGTCGTCAGAGATATATCCCCTTCGGGGCTTCTTGCACACGCCTTCGGTGATATATCTCCTTCGACGAAGACGCCGATTCTTACACGTCGGGGATGAGTCCCTCCTACTCTCGACTACGGGAATTCATCCCCTACGGCTTCTCCACGTACTTGCTACTTGCAGTTTACGCAATGTTCAGTCAGTTGAGACGGCGGGCACCACGAAGAGGATACTGTTGTTGCCACGGCTATAAAAATGTGCACAATGTAATGGGATTCTCCTGTGTCACTTATCCTTTTTTAATTACTTTCCTTTAGAAACAGTCCATTACATGGTGACATGTGTTTTCTGACAAAATTGAACGAGGGGATCGCATTGTGAGATTTTGAGTAGAAGGTCGTATTTGGGAAATGTGTCGTATTTCTGGATGGCACAGGATGAGAAGTTTTCTGAGAATTTGGTATTGTCTTAGTGAGATTGGAAACTTTCCAAGTTTTTTTTCACGAATTTGGTCAGCTTAGTTCAACAGTCGTGTGGTTTTTTTTCTAAAGCTCATCATAGCACTTTCGCGTCAAACTGAGTAGTCAGCCTTGATTTAGAAACCTTATTAAGTGTCTTAATTTGCTTAGGGGTCTCCAGTCATTAGAGGTTACTCATGATTTTTATGAGAAGAAATAAATAAGCAAAGAAGGGAAAATGGACAATTTCTGCATCCGAGATCCATTGCCTTTAGTTGGTGGTCTGATGCTGATGCTTGCATACATGTTTTCTTTTAGACCACCATGCGATTGTTGATCAGCAAAAGCTTACCGACCATCTGATTTGATCCACTCTCCTGAGAGTATGCAAAGCTCCGCGATTCAGCTGAATTTGTGCGAACCAAGAGCACGTCGAATTTAAGCATAGTAAAAGCTTCATCATGCGTTGCGAAGAGACGAGTGGTGGCCGGTCTAATTCGGCGCGCTGTGTGCACTGTAAGCATTCACCTTGGCTTAGGTTTGCTGATTAACTTCCAATCATTTTTGAGTGAGTAACTGCTTATATACATGTGGTGGAAGAAAGGGTGATGTGAGTAGTTGTGCCTAACATTGTTTGGTCAAAAACACCACGGTGTCCTGAACGATCGCACTAATTTTTTATTCCTTCTTGGGCAGTTTCAACTCTGAACGTAAGTTTGGTATAGCTTCGCACGCAGGGCTACCGATTGGAAGTGTATGGTGAAAAAAACCCAGCGCAAGTCGTGTTGAAGAATCTACTCAGTGGGTGGGAAGGAGTAGCCCACGAGTAGCATGTGCCGTTGTCGCGACTGGAAAGTGCGCGACAATGGTGCTAGTATCTAGCACATTCCTTACACATTTCACTGGTGAGAGGATGCATATCGATCAGAGCATTAAGAATAACGGTTTAATAGGCAAGGTCGCATGCCACTACGGCTCAGAGCAAGGGTTGAGTGCATAGCGATTACATCTCCGTAAAAACTCTAAAATCTAGCCCTCATCGTCCACCAGCTTAATTCCCAAGAAGCTGTAGCGTAATCCCCTTCAGTAACATAGGAAATCTAGGTCTACGCAGCTCTGTCATCTTTTTACCGCTATTAAGTTATTACGCAGAAAGGACGGCGGAGGTGAGCCGACCGTCTAGCTTCAGTAGCTTAGCTACTAAGGCGGGGCTTAGGCAGTATGCTAGAAAATAATGCCCATAGTGTTAATGAATGACAGAAATCAAAATAATGCCCATGGTGTTAATCAATGACAGAAATAGAGAATAATCCTTCTCAAAGCAAGAGAACCTTGGTCACTAAGGCAATGCAATATGAGCTGGCGGCTGGATGGCTATTCGAACACTGATTTCAACTCTACCTTCCAAATCTAGCGATTGATTGTCTGGAAGGAGTTATGAAAACCTTATAAAAACGCAACGATAGTGGTGACTCATTGTTATGTAATCGAGAAACGATTCCTTGTCGTGTATAGTGTTTTGCTTTTTTTTCAAAAAAAAACAACAACTAAATCGGTTTCTGCCTTCTATTTAACTGTATTACCAGAAAAAGTAAAATAGTATACGCGATAAGTGGTCGATCCAATGACGTCTTAGCTGTGAGTCCGGATCACTAGCGTTGCCATCTTTCACTTCATGTCTACGATCAGAGCATCGTTTAGGTGTGGAAAGTAGATTTGACTTCAAAAGCACAAAGTCCTATACATTCCTTGTGGAATAACATGACGTTTTAGAATTCCTTTTTTACCTATGTTGTTGATAGGAAGCAACCATTTACCATGACTTCGAGAAACTTTGCAATTGCACAAACTGTGGTCATATTATTACAGAGACTCAGTTGTTTCAAACATAGGTGAAAGATCACTATCGTGGACAATTCCATCTTCGACAGGAGGGCATATGAACCAACATCGGCTGAATCTACTGCACTCCACTTTTTTTTTGCTCGCTGAAGTTTTCACTGAGAGTACATTCATTCTGTTTTCTTGGAAAAGCGCAAACTGTGCCCTTTGAGAGTCGTGGGCAGTGATTACATGGACATCAGAGATGTCTAAAAGGGCAGCTTCAAAAATGTGAGCATCAGTGATTTATGGCATGATTGCTAGGTATGTCAGGATGGGAACTTACCAGAGAGGGTCATTAAGTCAGTTCAGCCAATTGGAATGAGATGTGTATTTCTATGCGCACAATTGCAACGCTGCGCTCAAGTCTGGTTCTGCTAGACTCTTCTCTGAATGGAAAAGCGCAGCCGCAGTGATCTGGACTCACAAGAGGTCGCGGATCGACTCTATGGCGACTTTCGCTTCTGCCGTTCTTAGTAACATAGCAAGGAGACCTTCTGAATCGCTAGCGCAACATGCTTGCATTTAGTCACTTGCACAAAGAATTTGAGAGCAGTCAACAACGGATTTGCGCGGTATTCTTCCACGACTACTCTAGGCGCCTTTATCGCAGGTGCCAGGCATTTTCGCTCCGAACAAGTGCGATATGCGTCATCAAGAAGTCAAACTCCAGAACTTCTTTGAATTTTGGCAGTGTTTCGACGGTAAAACAAGGAGCTTGGGCCTTGAACTTTCCTTGCCTTATTGATGATTTTCTTTTAGTAAAGAGATACATTAGTGAATCCAACCTCTTGGACTTATCCGGGTTCGATGTGAAAGAATTGTAACTATAGAACTGTTAGGCCGGCCGATGAGGAAATCGCTTAATTTGTGACATTATTTTCTATGCTAGAAACACAATCTCTCGACATCTGGGAGTATTCATTTCAAAGACCATCTTTGGACACATAACAGGATATATTGAGGATCAGGGGGGATTGGCTTCTCACTTTTATTCGGACATGAGACTCCTACCTTCGCTCGCGTGTATACCCATGGTATACTTCCGAACAAGGAACAGTGGTCACTGGTTCTATTCGTATAGTGTAGAACATTCAGCAGCAACGCTCTCTGATGCAGTTTCAGCTATGGTTTCTTCACATCCTGGACTGATGTGAATATTTTGGGGACGAGGAGCATGCATATCATAAGCTCTAGATAATAAAGTATCAAAGAAACTGTTGAACTGAAACTGTTGAACTGAATCGTGCTTTCCCAAACCGAACAAGAACATTAAAGGAAACATAAAGTTTGATTGCGTCAACAGTAATTTTTGAGAGCTCCTACTTTGACTAGAAAGGTCACTCAGTGCTAAAGTGCTCAGTGTTATTCATCTCTAGAGAGAAGCGAACAACAACGCAGGCTGCCATTGGTGAAAGTCTGTTCTACAACTCAAAAAACGGTTGCCTAGTGAGAAAAGCGCGAAGGTGGTCTGAAGGGCCCCAACGGCAGCTGGAACATTCACGACACAGAAGGTTGTGTTTCCGTATGGTGGATTACGGGGCTGGTGTAGCTTGTGGTGATAACTGTGGGTTAAGCAGTTGCTGTAGAACTCGTCGCCGCCTACATGGACTAGGCGCTGCGTCATCAAGAGCTCATCCTAGCTCATATGGAGCTATAAAACCCAAAACCAAGTTGCTAAAACTGGCAAAAAAAGATATTGTGGCATAACACACAGAGTTCTGCCTCGCGTGCTACTTGGTGCCTTCCAATTATCACTCCAGTCAGCACAGCACACCATTAGCAAAGAACAAATTCAAAAATTTCGACGACGCGGAATATTGGTCCAACTTCTTCGTGTCGCACCCGAGACAGTTTTTCCAAGAAGTCATCCCTTCTGTGCGTAGAAAACGGAGAGAAATAAATGTTTGCAATGAAGGCCATAACTAAATTTTCATGTGTTTTGTTGCTGTCCATATAATCAAATCATTGGTCCAATAGCGACTTTTCCTATCCAATCTAACATATTGGCCTGTTCGGAAAGTTTCCGCCAATTTTGACCCCAAAAATTCAAAAGCTCATACGGAACATTTTCGATCGAAATAAAAATGTCGTATATCCCATACATTTGCCTACATTTGGAGAGTTTGACAGATTTGGAAGTGGAAATTGCTAGAGTTCTGTAGGCGAAAAAGTGGCAGATGTCATTTCATCGCAATGTTGAGTTTCAAGGTTTGATCTGTTTGAAAAAAAAAACAATCCATCTTACTGGAAGCGGTGGATGGTAGGCAAAAGGTTAACGTGCAAGGTGCTCGCAGCAAAATTCTTGTATCAGCTAGTTCAACTTATGCACGGCCGGAAGTACGAGATGTGGCTGCGCAAATGGGGGAAGAAGAGCAGGGGAGGCACACACTTGTCGACTTCTTTGGACGTTTCACCCTCACCTCTATATTTGGAACCAAATCTCAGTGACGCCTCATTAGAAGCGGCCTGCTGAACAGTTCCATGCAGACTTAGTTTGATCATGACCCTCAGGTAATTTTTGCCAGTCTCCGATATCCCACTGTCACCCCAATCTCCTTCGAAGCTTTCACCATCGCTGGAAGGACACTTTGATCCACGACAGTAGAGCGTATTTCTTGCGGATTCAGGACCAAATACTCACTTGATACTACGACTTGCTTCCGCACTTTTCCCCCAAATTTGACTGGAAACAAGAAACTCGTGCAAAATAGCCCGTTGTGTATGTCATATTCAGGACTTCAAAAAGATGAGGAACAAGTGTTTCAGGGTAAAATTTACCAGCAGTGTTAGGCACCGCAAAAAACGCTCTTTCCAATGGTATATCAGGCGAGCAGTTTCTTGAAAAACGAGTTAGAAATGAAACGTTCTGAAAAATTACCAAAAAACGGCGGAAACTTCCCGAACAACCCAACATTCCAGAGTAACACAGAAAAACAGAATGCACCAATGACGACCATTTCAGGTTTTATCCGCTGTCAATTCGTCGAAGTGATGCTGTTGCGCTTCCAAATGTTGCAAATCTTTCTATTATTTAGTGATTTTCGAAAACTATCTGGTGCAGTCTGAGAGCTGCAGTTGAAATGGATACATCCAAATCGCTCGTGTACATGTCTGACATCAAACACATCGCTATGTCAACGTCAAAATGCATATAGAGCAGCATATAAATACGACAAGAGTGGAACAGCCGAAACATTTTCTATTCTCTTCAGGCATAGCTCTTCATTGACGTATTCCAGCTCTTATCCGAACCATGAGTGTTCTTGTACTTGCACTGCTTGTGGTAGCGGGCGTCAGCGGCCAGATTTGTTGAATCCGAGAAGCAAGGTGCAGCTGCACGCGTCAAGGACCTCATCGATAGGAAAAAAACATGATGAGCTAATGAAGGCTGCAGATCGCATTTATGAGGTAAAAAATGTCTTTTAGAACCTACTCAAAGTTACCTTTTTGATACAGCAAAATCCACAGGCATCACGAAGGAGCATGCTCGAATTGAATGGAATCTTGGCCGAACGAAGGGAAGCTATCGAGAGCTCCTTGAGCAAACATGAGAAAGAAGAGCTTTCAAAAAGATTGGAAGTCAGTTAATAATATTCAAAAAACATTTTTGTGACAGATGAAAGCTTGCTGAGTTTTTAGAATTTCAAAAGAAGAAATGTTGATGAAGTGCAACCAAGAGGAGACTCCATCGAGGAAATCAATAGAAAAAGTGGAGTAGCGGACGCGCTGTTCCAAGGAGATATAATTCTTTCAAAGTTCATTTTTTAAAATTTTTGCAGGTATATTTTTGAACATTTTCTTCCATATTCAGAGAACAACAGGAGCAACTTGTTGCGGATCTGACCCAATTCGACCCAAACGGCAGGCACAAAATGACAAGAGCTACCCTGGTCATAGATGGTCAGACGGAGTATTGTACTACTTCGATGTGGAACTAAGTGCATTGCATTTCCTTCGTCCAACTAATGCTTAACTTCACAGATATTCATTAGTGTATTAAGGTCGTGAGGCCAGGACTGCTTTCAAGAAAGCAGCGCAGTTATGGATGGATGACACGTGCATCGACTTCCAGGAATATAGAGGCAACAATTATGAAAAGCTTGATGTTCTGGCAATATTGCACTGGTTGTTACTGTTTAGATGAGGCATCCGACTATGCCGAACGAGGATGGGAAGAAGATGATGGAGAACGAACGGCTAGAACCTCTCGGACGCCGCGCGGCAAGCCGATGACTGGGGGGAGGGGGCGGGGGGAGAAGTGTAGAGGGAAGGGGGCAAGAAAGGAGGCTGGAAGAGGACGAGGGGGAGAGAGAGAATGAGGGAGGGAAGGGGGAGGAAGAAAGGAGGCGAGAAAAATGGCGCTGCTATGCGCCGGAGAGAAGGGGTATAAGGAGGTATAACACATCCAATAGTGAGGTGGTTAATGGAGTACGTCATGCTGCTATTCCATGGTACCTCCCTGCCCTTCGATGCGCGCAGCGGGCGGAGCAAACCTGGTAATACATATAAACCACAGCCTTGATACGACAGTTTGTTTGTAAGTTTGTCTGTCTGGCCGCGCCTTCCGCGAAAACTGAAGAGTGAGTGATACAGGCAGTCAGTGGAATGCACAGGACCGAGCTAACACAATCTATCGTTAAGATTCGCAATGCGGGCTTGCCCTAAGTCACTTTCTCGAGGTTTGCCATAGTGCAACATGATTGTGACCATTACCGATCTAAAGTACCCAATTTTCGAACATTTTGACTTCCTTTGGTCGAAAAGGTCCTTGGACCATCCCCATCGGTAATCCCTCGCATACTGACCAAACAGGAATTCGGCGACGTGCTCTAGCGCCGCCGGGTAACGTCTTAGCTTACCTATCACTCATCATTCCTTTTTCGATAACTTTAGCACATTATTTTGTCGATCGGGTGTCTACTCATCATCACGGCCTGTTAACCCCTGGGCCGATGCTGGTACTCAAATATATTTTGCATTGGCCTAAGGCATGGGGGCCTTATTGCAGGTTGACTCGTGAACTCGCACTCTCGATTTATGAGTGCACGACATCGCAGCTTTAACCCCTAATCGTCGCTAATCCCTACCTCTCTGGTATACCACTCATGAACAAAAATGTTATTGCAACTGACAAAGAGTCAACACTCCCTTCTTTACTGGCGATTAGACCGGACGAATGCAAGAAAAGCACGCATCTGCCAACCCAGCACTGTTAATATTGTGGTACTCGAAGTTTCCAGCACCTTTTTTTCACATTTATTTTCTCTCACGATGCCTCTGGGAAGCAGGGTCAACCGTCCGTTCGAACTGTTCGAACGAAGGGGTCGCATTTTGGTCGGAAGGGGGTCGCAATTTCGAGGACTGCCAGCCACAGGCGCGTGCGTGGCGTATCCGAGGGCAAGAATTGTTTGTGCAGACCGCATTAGATTCGATTATTATGCACAGAGAGACAGTTTTAGGCAAATTACGGTGTTTTCCTTGAGGAATAAAGAACAGTTGAATGCATCCCTATGAAAGGTTTGACTTCTCGGGGCTGAAATTAAAGTTCTTCGGGAGAAAAATAAATTTTTACGAAGAATCGTCCCGCAGAGTTCTTTCTAAGACAAACGGTAGACGCAACTATAACTAAAAATCAGAAATACTCGTAGTCTTACAAAAAATAGATCTCGCCCCCTTGCTGTAAGTGCTCCTCAACAAGTTCTTTGAAGGAAGTTATTATTGCTGAAAGCTCAAAAACTCGCATGTGCTGCTCAAAAACCTATGGGAACAAAATGTTCGAACGTGTGATTTTCTCGGAAAATGTATTTTGAAAAACGGTTCGGTGCTTGCCAGAAAGAGCAAATCCTGCTCTTTTCACCCCATGGAAAGTGTGCATCACAGAAATGAAAATGAAGTGAGTTATGCCCGCTGAAAGCCCAAAAACTCGCGATTTCAAAAAAAGTGTTCGAACGGGGCGATTTTTTGAAAAAGAGGACAATCGTCAAACTTTTTATATTATTTTGTTAGAGAAATATTTGATGTTTCTGAAACTTTTTACAGATTTCCAAAATGTCGCATACGAAAGATTTTATGGGCCTTCAAAGTTGAAGGTGCGCCTTCTTAGAATTTTGGGTTTTCCACTTCTAACAGAAGTACTTTCCGGAGAGTTAGGCAATCCTTGTAGTTTTCTGGAAGCGCACCTCAGGCACAATCAAAATCTACCTCAACAAGTCAAAAAAATACGTCCCAAGAAAGTTATTCCCCTAAAATTTTTTCTTCGCCGCGTCCCGTTCTTCCAGCGCCCGGGTGATACCTGCCGCGCTCCAAGGCCGACGCGACGACGCGCAGACGCTTTCTGGCGCAACGGATTCATGTCTAGCACTCTTATTAACAAAAACAGGGGGTCGCAACTGGACCCCCTCGAGAGCTAGGGGGTCGCAAAAATCCCGAAAATGTTCGAACGTGACGGTTGACCCTGGTCGATATGCCGGCAAACTATTCAACGCTTCTCTCCTTCGGTTATGAAAATCACTAAAGCAAGGCTGCCTTGCGAGAAAGCTAGCAGCAAAAAGCAGAGAAGCTTAGAATTACGCCTTTTGACCCAAGACTAGGATATGGAAATCTTATGCCCAACAGTTTTCCCTTAGTTAGATGTGATAATTAAAAACAATTTCTTGCAATCTACTTTGCAAAGTCGTTCATGGTTATAAAGAAATTGGCTATGAGCACGGTTTACTCGAAGAGGGTGAAAAATTTCACAAAGTTCGATACTTCCAAGCCTCGAAAGATATTCCAGACAGTGAAAATATGAAGTATTTGTGGTGTTCAAATGTGATCAACTCCTCGTTCAGCTCAGAGCGATGGATGTGATCGAAGATGGAATCCTAGGAAGTGGTTCAACTCTGCTTACATGGCTTAGAGGATTCTATCAAAATCTGTCGAACTTGGAAACAATTGAGCGATGAATGAGATAAAGAATTGAAGAGGCCTTTTCTCAAAAATGTGCAATCACAACGCATTTTCAGAAGCTCCATCTATTGGTTGCTCCTTGTGCTCTGCTTAATTTGCCTCAATCACTGCTCCAAAAGTTGTGCCATGAGTAATCCGGTTCACTTCATACCGCTCCTAGCAGAGTCCAACCCTGCGTTGCGCAGTTCGCAACGGCACGTTGAGAGATCCTCAACGCACGCTGTATGGGCGGAGACGCAGACGGCTCGAGCATGCGAGTGTGAATGTTCGCGCGAGAGAACGTGTCTAATCGGGCGAAACTGCGCAACGTGGCCGTTGAAAACTGCGCAACGCAGGGTTGACTCGTGCCT
>MU889748.1:0-14757 GCA_036418205.1 Ostertagia ostertagi
CTGAAATTTTCGTACCCAACTTCTTCGAGTCGTACGGAGACACTATTTCAATGAATCCATCCCTTCTGTGCGTAGAAAACGGAGAGAATAAAATGTAGGAAAGAGGGACGCTCTTTATTGTTGTTTGTATGGTACAATTTATTTACAGAAACGACACATCTTATCAGCCAGTCTAATATATTGCCTTGTCGGAAAGTTTCCGCCAATTTTGACCCTAAAATTCAAAAACTCATACGGAACATTTTCGATCGAAATAAAAATGTCGTATTCCCCATACATTTGCCTATAATTGGAGAATTGACAGATTTGGAAGTGGAAGTTGCTAGAGTTCTGTAGGCGAAAACGTGGCAAAAGTCATTCCATCACTATGTTGGGTTTCAACATTTGATCTCTCTGAAAAAAAAACAATCTAGATGGCTGGAAAAGCGGAAGTTGGTAAGCAAGAGGTCTACCGTGCAAGGTGCTCGCAGCAAATTTTGTATCAGCTAGTTCAACTTATGCACGGCCGGAAGTACGAGATGTGGCTGCGCAAATGGGGGAAGAAGAGCAGGGGAGGCACACACTTGTCGACTTCTTTGGACGTTTCACCCTCACCTCTATATTTGGAACCAAATCTCAGTGACGCCTCATTAGAAGCGGCCTGCTAAACAGTTCCATGCAGACTTAGTTTGGTCATGACCCTCAGGTAATTTTTGCCAGTCTCCGATATCCCACTGTCACCCCAATCTCCTTCGAAGCTTTCACCATCGCTGGAAGGACACCTTGATCCACGACAGTAGAGCGTATTTCTTGCGGATTCAGGACCAAATACTCACTTGATAATGTGACTTGCTTCCGCACTTTTCCCCAAAATTTGCTGGAAACAAGAAACTCGTGCAAAATAGCCCGTTGTGTATGTCATATTCAGGACTTCAAAAAGATGAGGAACAAGTGTTTCAGGGTAAAATTTACCAGCAGTGTTAGGCACCGCAAAAAACGCTCTTTCTAATGGTGTATCAGACAGTTTCTCGACAGACAGACAGTTTCTCGAAAATCGAGAAAGAAATGAAACGTTCTGAAAAAGTTACCAAAAACGGCGGAAACTTCCCGAACAACCCAACATTCCAGAGTAACACAGAAAAACAGAATGCACCAATGACGACCATTTCAGGTTTTATCCGCTGTCCTTCGTCGAAGTGATGCTGTTGCGTCTCCAAATTTTGCAAGTCTTTCTATTATTTAGTGATTTTCGAAAACTATCTGGTGCAGTGTGAGAGCTGCAGTTGAAATGGATACATCCAAATCGCTCGTGTACATGTCTGAACATCAAACACATCGCTATGTCAACGTCAAAGTGCATATAGAGCAGCATATAAATACGACAAGAGTGGAACAGAAACATTTTCTATTCACTTCAGGCATAGCTCTTCATTGACGTATTCCAGCTCTTATCCGAACCATGAGTGTTCTTGTACTTGCACTGCTTGCTGCAGCGGGCGTGAGCACCAGATTTGTTGAATCCGAGAAGCAAGGTGCAGCTGCACGCTTCAAGGACCTCATCGAGGAAAAAGTCTTGATGAGCTAGTAAAGATTGCAGCTCGCAATGAAGAGGTAAAGAATGTCTTTTGGGACCTACTCAAAGTTACCTTTTTGATACAGCAAAAACCCACAGGCTTCACGAAGGAGCATGCTTGAATTGAAGAGAATTTTGGACGGACAAAAGGAAGCTATCGAGAAAAATCTCTCCTTGAGCGAAAATGAGAAAGAAGAGCTTTCAAAAAGATTGGAAGTTAGCCAATAATATTAAAAAAACATTTTGTGACCCATGGAAGCTTGCTGAGTTTTTTAGAATTTCACAAAGAAGAAATGTTGATGAAGTGCAACCAAGAGGAGACTCCATTGAGGAAATCAACAGAAAAAGTGGAGTAGCGGACGCGCTGTTCCAAGGAGATATAATTCTTTCAAAGTTCATTTTTTAAAATTTTTGCAGGTATATTTTTGAACATTTTCTTCCATATTCAGAGAACAACAGGAGCAACTTGTTGCGGATCTGACCAAATTCGACCCAGACGGCAAGGCATATAATGACAAAAGCTATCCTGGTCATAGATGGTCAGACGGAGTTCTGTACTACTTCGATGTAAACTAAGTGCATTGCATCTTCCTTCGTCCGACTAATGCTTTCAAAACTTCACAGATATTCATTACTATGTTAAGATCGTGAGGCCAGGTCTGCTTTCAAGAAAGCAGCGCAGTTATGGATGGATGACACGTGCATCGACTTTCAGGAATATAGAGGCAACAATTATGAAAAACTTGATGTTCTGGCAATATTGCACTGGTTGTTACTGTTTAGATGAGGCATCCGACTATGCCGAACGAGGATGGGAAGAAGATGATGGAGAACGAACGGCTAGAGGAGAGGAAAATGAACAGCACGGTAAAGAAAAAGATTACTGTTTCAGAGAAGTAGTACTGCGTGGTAGTTTCAGGAGAGGAGAACATACTCGACTACGAACAACAAATGGAAGGAGGAGGGATGGAATATGAAGAAGGACTTCGTAAAGTTTTGAGGAATTAAAATTTTTATTAAGATCCCATTTAATGGTACTGTTTCAGTTGCACAACTTATTTTTGTGTTCATGAAGGAGGGATGTTCGTCGCGCGTTGGTAGACAAGAAGGCTTTCCATTGCAGTTCCTTTCACTTGGCCAAGGCTGTGAAACGGTTTATTTTTTAGGAACATTTCTTAGTGGCCTCGTATCTCGAAGAAATTTTATCAGTGAAGAAAAACCAAGATTCCGCATTTTGTTCTGACACTGAGAACATATTTTGGCCTGCTTCAGGTCGGTACCGCTGCTCACGAAATTGGTCACGCTCTCGGATTCTGGCATACACACTCAAGACATGACCGTAACCAATTCATCACAGTTGACAAAGGGAATATCAACGTAAGACTTGTAAATGGCTTAGAAGCAAGATATTGTCGTAGACCATTGCAGGAGACACACCGTGTTGAGTTTATGAGGCAATCGAAAAAGACCAATTATAACTATAATTTGACATATGACTACGGTAGTGTGATGCACTATGGAGCCACAAGGTAGGACGCGTATGGAGATACAAATCTCTGCAAGATATGAAATTTTCATTTCTAGCGGTAGCATCAACAAAAAGCCCACTATGGTACCTAAAGATATTATGTACATGGAAACCATGGGCTCAGAAACCATTTCGTTCTACGACCTGCTTATGATGAACATGTACTATAATTGCACCGGCGAGTTCCTTTTTGGTAGTGTTCGCTTAGCTAAGTGCCTATGAAAAGTAATGCTTCAGATTTATGCAAAGGCGAGAACACACCGTGCCAGAATGGTGGATTCGCTCATCCGCGGGATTGCACCAAGTGTATTTGTCCTAGCGGATACGGCGGACAGTTCTGCGATGAGAGGGTGACCGTCAATTTGTGACTCCAGCTTGCGAATTTTTTTAACCCCATTAGTTTAGCCGCCGGGATGCGGTGAGGAACTCGAGGCGACGATGGAGTGGTCGCTTCTTGAAAACAAACTTGACGGTCGCAAAGCTAACGAAGAACGAGATGGTTTCAAGAGATGTAACTATTGGATAAAGGTTCGTGAATTTATGAGCCATACGCAGTAACCTTAGAGATTGTTTTAGGCACCAGCCGGTCAAAAGGTAGAGGTAAAACTTGTGAAGCTCCCTAAAAATGTAACCGTCGATGGATGCATTTATGCTGGTGTGGAAATCAAAACACATCCAGACCAACGCCTAACTGGTTATAGGTACAAAACTATAACAAATTAATAAATTGTGAAAATAATCATAGCATCACTCAGGCTTTTTTTAGATTCTGTTCTCAGGATGATGTCAACACAGTGCTTACATCCACCTCGAACATTGTTCCTGTTATAACCTACAACCGTGTAAACCGCACTACTATCAAGCTAGAGTACCGTTATGTTTAGAGCGCTATGCTCCTAGTTTAACGAATAAATTTCTCCAGCAATCTCTCAGTTTCTCTCGAACTAACCATGAAAAAATAATTCAAAAAAAGGAACCAACCACCTGTTCAGGGAAATTCTAATGTGTTGTGCCTTGAAATATTTGCCTGCCTTGTGCTGAAGAACAAAGATTGCTCCTTGTATACCATCGCCGCAATCCACTGCTAATCAAGATGACCAATTAATTGCTATATGTCAAACCTATCGGCGACAGTGCCCTATAAAGCAAAGGATAAAGGATAAAGCATATTGCCGTTGATCAATCCTACTTCCATTTGTACATTCGTAGTGGCGTTTGAATGCGATGTGGCCTATACAATGACTTGCGGGGGCCAGCCGATGTACAAGTCAGTGTTTTTATCCTCCCAGACAAGTCTGGTACCAATTAACCGACCCCGGAGGGATGGAAGGCTTGGTTGGCCCGGGCGACTCACGACCCAGGATTTGATCCCCGGACCGCTCGCGTGGTAAGCGTGCCACTTGCCACTACACCACTTCCGCCCTAACAGTGCCCTATAGCACAATTATTCTACGAGATTTTAGTCTCGATATTGATTGGAAGTCCGGTGTAGCCTCTTATGCTAGCGCCCAAAAATTTTTAGCAGCTTACGAGAACCTATCCCTTCAACACTGGGTTACATTTCCAACTAGAGAAGAGAGAATCCTCGATTTCATTCTATCGAATGAGCACTGTATTCTTTATGTAGCAATGTAGCACTGTATTCACACTCTCTCCTCACGTCCCTCTATCAACATCAGGTCACAATATCGTCTCTTTTAGAATATCCACCTTTCGGTTTGATACTGAGCTGGTTTCTTATAGAGATTTCAAGTGTGCGAATAAGGAAAAAATTGAACAAATACTTTCTAGTTTGGACTGGATGCGACAAACTGATAGCTATTTGGACATTGACGAAATTTATGGCAGATTTACTGCCGCTTTACTCGACATCATTAATCGTTACGTACCCCTCCGACAGTAAAGCATTCAGCTAGTAGATATCTCACGCGCATCCATTATCTTCAAAATGTCCTCTTCCGTAATATTATATTTCCAACAAGCTGGATTTCCATGTGAAGCGTTACCTAGCTTTTAGAATGCGAAAACTGGCTAAGGATGATAGTTTGAAAATGCTATATGGATACATCAGAAAGGTCAACACAACTTACAATATGCACCATATCTTGGAAGATTCCGAAGGGAATACGTATTCAACCAATTATACGAAAGCTGTAGCAATTGCTGATTATTTCGCTAGTGTATACGGGAAGCCTCATGATGGCAACATAAGCCCACCTTCGGTTTCCACAGAGTGTTTGGTGTTATCAAGTATCTCCCCAGCACTGTTTTGAAGTATCTGAGAACGCTCAAACCATCAACGTCTCTCACATCAGACCCCCAACTTTTCTTCAAAGATATTCGAGTATTTGTGCGTTCTTTGACCACATTTATAACATGCTGCCAAGTTCAAAGCGCAGCTCTCCCAAGCGGTTGGAAGAATTTTTTAGTACTCCATCCTAAAAAGGCCAACTGCGATCTTATAATAAGCCTTCTGTCCACCCCATTGAACTTCTTTGAGAAAATAGTGAGAAATGAAATTTTACTGGAATGGATTTCTAGGCTCCATCTCATCCCATCTCATGACTTTCTGTAAGGGGCATCTAAATACATGTTACTTAGTTGGACACACGCTTGGATAGAAGCCATAAACAGCGGCAAGAATGTTTACGTTGTTTACTTCGATTTGAGCAAAGCCTTTGACAAAGTATGCCACTCTAAATTGCTTGCTAAGCTGGAAAGTATTGGAGTCAGGGGTGCTACCTTGAACTTGTTTAGATCTTACCTGCAAGGGCGGAAACTTAACGTTCGAGTTGGAAACTGTATTTCGACTACAAGAGAATGTCTTTCTGAAGTCTGTGGTGGGGTTTGTAGCTTTTCTTTGTGTTTCTCGATTACCTCGACTTTACTTAGTTATTCTCAGAATAGACAGAGGAGTTCGTTGCAATTCGTGGGGTGACATAAAAGTTGGCAGTGACTTATATGCAAGATGAGCACATGAACGCGCCAGGGAAGTGCTGTAACAATTATGTTAAGAATGTTCGTTTGGCTTTTGGAGCTGTTGGGAATCTTTCCACTAAAGCGGTTACTTAATTTGACCCGGAGTGGACACCGCTGAAATAATCAGAGGCAGGAGACGAATCGTCCATCAAAACTTTCGGTCTTTTCGGTCTTCCAATGCGGGGCGTCCTGAGACTTCCCATAAGCAGTGCAGCCAAAAGCTTGATTTACGCACTACTCGGTGGCTGCAGCGTCTACCTCCATCCCTACTCCCTCGTGTCAAAACTCCTTTCAGTTCAGAGTAGCTAACGAAGCTCAATTCATCAGAAGTTCTTAGTCAGTTTGACGAGTATATATTTTATCTGTTTTTGCGTCTTTCTTCATGTTTCCTTTATTTTGGTTCTAGGTGTTAGATCAGGAACTTAGGGTTGTCGCGTGACTTTAATGTTGCTGGTGAGAATACATTTAAAGTGAAGGCTCATTCTTTGTTCCTTTCGCTCGAGGAAAGGCTTGCTTGAAGACTTCTTCTTCACTTCTTCTGTTCACTCAATGGGTCCTTCTTTACTGTTTAATATCATCTTCCTTCTTTTTCATAGTTTTTTTTACTTACAACTATTTTAATAGCTGTCCATTCAATTATCAGTTGATGTTATAATTTTATTCTGTTCTTTCTGGGTATGCAGTCAATCTCGCTTCGCCTTTTGTAGCTGGCGCGTCATTGTACGCATAATAATAAGTAAAATAAATAAATCAAGGAAGCGAATGGTGCCTGAGTATTGGATATCGATAACAGGTCAAATCCAATGGCAGGTTCCTTCTTCTGTCATCGTTTGCTTCAGTGAGTGGAGCATAAAGAGAGATGAGGAATGGAACTATTTATTCCCTATTCGAAGATGAGAACCGTGGCTTTCGTGGAGTTTAGCACTTGGATTTGTAGAAAACCAGAATATGTAGCGATTTGGTTCGAAAATTTTTCCACGGGTCTCTTTCATGAAGGTCCTCTCTCGCTGAAAGATCTCGAGCCGGTTGGTGGCGAGGCTACGGCGCGCCACATGTACTTGCCCTGAGACGCAGGTGGATTCAGGGGATGGACTCCCTGTTTCTGTAGTGCTGTGTTGATTCATACCAGCTGTCTCCACTCAGGCGCATCCATGCATGCTTGCGTGTGTGGTGCGCTCTGTGTGTGTGCGGTTGGTATCCTGCATGTCGGCACAGCCAAAAGCTTGCATTCAAGTGACTGGGAAGTACATGGGAGGCGATTTCGGGGCCGCCTCCAAAAATAAGCCCCTTGTTCCGCTCCAGGATAGCGTGGCTAACTACCTGGAGGTCTATCCTAGCCCGCACGACAGAGCCTGGCAAGCTACTCGTGTGCCTTCAATATGCCGAAAACAGCAATATGGATGGGCCTCATTCCCCTGAACCTGAGGGAGCCCCCAATACGGCAGCGTTGGGTAGGACCGCTCGGGAGAGGCTGCTAGAATCTCAGGGCCCGGATAGGCTGCCTAAACGAAGAAGGACTAAGATGGCGATCTGTACTTTCAACGCACGAACGCTTGCATCCGAAGCTCACATCGAAGATCTGATGATGCAGGCCAGGAAGATCAAGTACGACGTCATCGGACTGACCGAGACGAGAAGGCACCGCTACACGCCGTTTTTTCGATACTGGAGAAGAACTGTTCCTTGGAACATGCGACAGCAGAGGCGTTGGCGGTGTGGGTGTCCTCGTCAACACGCACTTGGCCATAAACATCGATTCGTACGAAAGCCTTACGACCCGAATCGGACGTTTGAGATTGAGAAGATGTGGTTCAACTCCTGCTTTGACAATCTTCGTCGCCTACGCACCAACATCCAGCTACGACGAAGAAACACGAAGCATTCTATATGGAATTGGAGAAGTTCTACAGGGAAGATCATACCTTCTTCAAGGTCATCGTCGGCGACTTCAACGCTAAGATTGGCCCAAGAAGAACGGCTGAAGAACTTCACATCGGTACTCACGGAATGGAATGGAATGAGCAGGGTGAGAGACTGTCGGAGTTTATCATGTCGACCAACACCATCCATGGGTAATCACAGTTCAAAGGGTCAACCGTCCGTTCGAACTGTTCGAACGAAGGGGTCGCATTTTGGTCGGAAGGGGGTCGCAATTTCGAGGACTGCCAGCCACAGGCGCGTGCGTGGCGTATCCGAGGGCAAGAATTGCTTTGTGCAGACCGCATTAGATTTCGATTTATTATGCACAGAGAGGCAGTTTTAGGCAAATTACGGTGTTTTCCTACGCAGTAAAGAAGTGTTGAATGCATCCTTATGAAAGGTTTGACTTCTCGGGGCTGAAAATAAAGTTCTTCAAAGACCTAATTTTTTGGGGCGCTTCTTCTAGAGAACTGTAATATACATGAGTAAGCGTAAATCTCGTAGTCTTCAAAAATGTCTTCGTCCCTCCCCAACAAGCTTTTTGAAGGAAGTTATTATTGCTGAAAGCTCAAAAACTCGCATGTGCTGCACAAAAAGAGACAATTTTTTTTTGAAAAAGGGTCAGCCACTAAATTTTTTATACTGTTTGTTAGAGAGAATATTTGAAAGTTTCTGAACTTTTTACAGCTTTCCAAAAGGTCGCATACGAAAGATATTATGGGCCTTCAAAGTTGAAGGTGCGCCTTCTTAGAATTTTGGGTTTTCCACTTCTAACAGAAGTACTTTCCGGAGAGTTAGGCAATCCTTGTAGTTTTCTGAAAGCGCACCTCAGGCACATCAAAATCTACCTCAACAAGTCAAAAAAATACGTCCCAAGAAAGTTATTCCCTCTAAAATTTTTTCTTCGCCGCGTCCCGTTCTTCCAGCGCCGAGGCTGATACAGTGCGTTTCAAAAGTATGTGCACACCCTCAAAATTCACGTTTGAAAGGGAACCATGAGGTTTCGTGCTATGAAATCCTTCTCAATCGATTTCTCGTAGTCGATAACCTATCAATGGAAGCAAAGCAGATAATATCGCTTCACTTTCGGAAAAAAATTTTGGATGAAATTTTTTTCTTTGTTTCAAAAGTATGTGCACACTTAACAAAAGACAAAAACATAGCTGAGATTAGAATCAGTGGGGCCTCCAGAGTTTCTAATTAGCTCAAACATCCTGTCCGGCATAATCTGAACCACGTTTGGCATAGCTGTTTCGTCGCTGTCGGCCCAAATAGCCTCTACCGCCGCCTTCAGTTCATCCGCGGTATTATACTGCCGGTTGCTAAAGTTAACGCCTTGATCAAGGGCTCCCTATAGGGTTGCAGTAAGGAGGACACACAAGCCAATCTATCGCTTCAGCACCATTTGGTTAAGGCCATTCTTTGGTAGATTGCGAAGCATCGAAAGACACGTGGTCCTGTTGCTAAAAATGCAATTTTCGCTCCGCTTCGCTAAGGAAGGGCAACAGGTGACATTGGAGCACTGCCTGGTTCTTTACACTTCATACGCAATAATGGAACGGCGACTTCTGAATTCCCACTGATTGCGAAACCGCCGCAGACCATCAACGGGCCTCTTCCGAAATTCCTTCTCGAGAAGCACGAGCGACTCACGGCCAAGCCTCTCCAGTAGTAGCAAAATCCACCCGGCCCGTCAAGATCGAACTCTTTCCATGAGTTAAGATTACCTGAGAAGAGAAGTCCATAAAAAGTTGCTTGTTTTGAAAATAGGAAATTCTCGAAAAACCGTGTCTTCGCCCGGTGTCCTATCCTATGTTGCCATGTCTGTACGAGCAGACTCCAATGTGGCTAACTTGTGCTGGGCCTTGAAGTGAGTAGCCTTTCTCAGCGTCTGTCGAGTGGTGTATTCATTTGAGCGGATGAGGGGCTTAGTGGTCATTTTCGAGGCTGGAATAAAAATCTGAGCTCGGACTGTCAATGAAGAATCCGACAGGATGTGGGCTACTCTTTTGTTGTTCTGAGCAGTCAAGGATCGTGGATGGAGCGGAGTGTGTGCTGAGTATAATTATCAGGGTGCAGATAAATTTTCGAATGCATTAAGGAGAACGACAAGTTATCGTGCGATTTCTAGATTGGAACGTTCATTATCATGCAGAACCTTGATCTGAGCTTGCTCATCTTCAGGAAGAAGTATGGCGCGAATTGACATGATGACGAAATGAACGGATCGATCGATTGTATCAGTGGAAATTCGGCGGCAGCCATCTGATCTTTTCAAGTGCACATACTTTTGAAACAAAGAAAAAAATTTCATCCAAAATTTTTTTCCGAAAGTGAGGCGATATTATCTGCTTTGCTTCCATTGATAGGTTATCGACTACGAGAAATCGATTGAGAAGGATTTCATAGCACGAAACCTCATGGTTCCCTTTCAAACGTGAATTTTGAGGGTGTGCACATACTTTTGAAGCGCACTGTATGCCGCGCTCCAAGGCTGACGCCGCAACGCAGACGCTTTTGCGGCGGCGGCGCAGACGCTTTCTGGCGCAACGGATTCATGTCTAGCACTCTTATTAACAAAAACAGGGGGTCGCAACTGGACCCCTCGAGAGCTAGGGGGTCGCAAAAATCCCGAAAATGTTCGGACGTGACGGTTGACTCTTGAGGTTCAAAGTCGCGCCTTGTTGGAGGTGGGAGTACGTGAGTGAAATGGATACTGACAGTTCCATAACGAGATAGGACACATCAGTCTCGAAGGGGTTGCTGACGGAACGCGCTGTTTGTTCCTGGAAGAGGGATGCGAGCGATCTAGACGGTTATGCTGGACCGTGAAAAGGTGGAGGACTTCGATACGTTAGGGAGCGGGTGACAAGCTGACATGGTGGCGTGGAACGGCCCAGTGAAGGCAGAATCAAAGTTGGCTCTGGAGGGCAGTGGAGGGAGTCCACTGGGATCTCTGACGAAGGTGCTCCAGAACGCTCAAAGGAAGGTGTACCGAACAGTGGTAAGGCCTGCGATGCTCTACGGCAGCGAGTGCTGGGCCTTGAACAAGAATCAGGAAAGACAGCTCCACTCTGCCGAAATGAGGATGCTGAGATGGGCCTGCGGCTGGACGCGGCTGGACAGGGTCAGAAACGAGGATGTCAGAGCGGTCATGCAGACTGCCCCTGTCCAGCTGAAGATGAGAACAGCGCCTTCGATGGTATGGGCACGTGCTGAGGAGGCCACAGGATCATACGATAGAGAAAACAAGCAGGGCAAGCGACCGCGAGAAGCCTCCAAAGAAGAGGTGGAGAGACGTGATCAAGACGGATCTAAGTGAAGTCATGGCCACAGCAGAGGACGCCCTGGACAGAGAAAAGTGGCGACGACTGACAAAGACAGCGGACCCTGCGACTGCGGCAAGGGTCACTATTACTAGGGGTGAGAAGGGGGCAGGAGAACTAGGCTCAGGATGCTTTTTCGATCGGGCAGGTTGTTTTTTTCTGTGTTGTTTCAAGAAAGTATTCATATGAGATTTCTTGCCACGAGTCTTCCAGCTTTTCTCTAAACGCAGCGAAACTCCAGAACTGTTCCAGTGATGGTTCGCCTTCGGCGTGCGCACGGAAGGTGCTTGAATTCGATGTAAGTGTAGTATTGACGTCGTCTTTCGAACAAAATCTACAAATTTTGATTAGCTGTAATGTTTGTTGGTGCATAATGCCGCGAATGCGTACTTGTAACCGGTGCGTCGCCGGTCCGGATGTGCTTTGATTTCAACCCCAGCATATATACATCCAACAAGGGCAAATCCTTCGGGAAGCTTTACAATTTTTCATTCTAGCTTGAAATGCTATTTCAGCTCATTAAATATGCTGCAATCACGAAGTCCGGACTTAGTCAAATGTAACATTGTACTGTACCGTCTTGGTACGGCTGCATAATGCTGTGGATCATGTTCAATAAGAGTTCCAGTGTTTGGTGGCGTTCATATTTCCAATATCTGCGGCTTATTGTATTACTAAAGAATTGTGAGGTTGGAGGCGGACGTACAGTCAGCCTTTTGGTCACACAATCCACATATCACGCAAATGCATTGGGAGCAGTGGGGTACGAGGGATGAGCGAATCGCCGTATGTGTCGTTGATTGTTTTTGCATGGTCTGAACGTTCTATAACAGCACTCTAATTTTAAGTTTCTTCACCAGTATTACATGAGTACAGTGCGTGGGGTAGTGATGTTCATCAGCAGCAGATCAAAGGTGATCCTTAATGTTTGGGTGGTACAAGCCATATAGCGGTCATAGGGCAGTCCTTGGCTCCCAGACAATACCTAACCATTTGGGCGCGGCCGCGGCGAACGCGGCCGAGTCGATTGTGCCCGCGAACCGTTGAAAACGCACTCGAGGTGCCCGCGAACTGTGCTGTGCTGAGTTCGCGGGCACCTATCAACTCGGCCGCGTTCGCCGCGGCCGCGCCCAAATGGTTAGGTATTGTCTGGGAGCCGGGTCCTTTTAGAGCACTTTAAGATTATGGCATGTTTTTTTGTGTGCAATAAGCTTGACATATGGACTACGGGTGTGGCTCCGTAATGCATTATACTACCTTAGTCATATGTTAAACCATAGTTGTCGTTGGTTTCATTCGTTTGCTGCTTGAAATTGTCGGAGCAGTTCTGCTAAGAACCCAGATTTAGTACAGTGGCTCAAAGTTTCGGGGGAAATACTTGGTTCAACGTAAAAAAAAAACACCCAAAAAAACCACAACAAACAAAACACAACGTACTTCTGTCCTGGATATTGATCAGTTAGTTTTTGAGCATTTTAGCCTGCAAATTTTTTTACAATTAGCAGTGTAATAAGTAGGGGTTGAGAGATGGATGGAGAAGACAAATAGAGGAATAATCGTGAATTTCAGAGTAATGGAGGCGAATTCCAAGTATAATTTGCGGAAGTATTTCGTATATAATTTACGTATCGCAAAAAGCGTCATCGACACAACAGTTGTGGTGAGTGAATACGAGATGTACTTTGTAATAAGTTGGTTGTCCAAACTTCAACAGGGCCTACACGTGATCAGGCAATGAATCCACTGTCTATTGAGACAACCTCCCCTGATTTTTCCTCAAATATAGTTTCCCGTCCATATTCCTAGCTCCTTTTTTTGCTTAAAGGCAAGATTCAGGATTAAATTATGAGGTAATTCCACTCAAATGTGAAAGTAGGGGTAGGAAGTGGACCGCCAGTGGAGAAAAAAGAAAAAAATCGTGAAATACACAGGAAATACGAGCCTTTTGCTCTACGCTGCGGAGAAGTTCAAAAGGCCGGCAGGGAGATGAGAGATAATGTGAGCGCGGAGAGCGCTAGAGAAGTACGAGTAGAGAGAGCATAGCAGATCAAGTTAGCGACGCAGACAAGATATCGAGCGGTGGGCGGAGCGTGTCGCAACAGGTGGAGCGTGTCAAAGTTCTTAGCGCCTAGCGTCTAAGTAACGCTTTTCGAAGTAAGTGACGCGACCTCTACACTTGCGTACCTAGCGCTTCTAGCCACCGTAAAGGCTCATTAAGTGGGTCTGAGCCCGAACTTTGCCTTTAAGTTCTACCCTCTTGTTACCGTGATGATGCTCAGGACACGTGACTGGATTGGTCCTTTCCTTAGAAGCACGCCATGGTGGAGAAAGAACTCGTTCACAGTGGAGGTGCGATGCTTTTGCTCGCTCCATTCCTAGAATACGAAGACAATGCAGTTGCCATACACATGGACGGAACTTTTTCCAGAATTTACGCGCTGCGCCACCTTTCACCACTTCTCGAATCCTATGCAGTAATACAGCTTCTTCTGCGGCCTACCATACCGAGCCTCCACCTAATTTCGAGGATGGCAGCTGATAGTTTGGATTGAATCGTTTTCTCTACCTTCTAGCGATAGAAGGTTAAGAAGGGTTCTCTCTACCTTTGCTTATGACAGAGCCTTTCGGAGCAGTAGGTTGACGCAAATTCAGTAGAGCACGATGGACCGTCACTATGAAGAACTTGCACATCAAGGTGACACATGAGTGTAACTGTAGTTCAGGGTCTATTAGGTTAAACCAAAACATCACCCACCCTTTGTAAGCTCAGAGCGGGTTTGCCCACCTCTCACTCTATTCACAGAAGCCTTGTACCTTTACACGCAGTCATATAGATTAAGCTGGGAAAATGTCTTCGAAAAGCTAGTTGTAATCAAAACTTCCGGAGGGAAAAAGTCCTTTTAATTGTCTTTATTTCATTTTAGGCTTAATTGTTACTCCAGGAGAAACAGATTCCATGGAATCTTCTAATCATTGTTGTCAGTGGTGTTGAGCCAATTCTCTGGATTCCATCTTAAAACGCAACTATCTCTAACTATCACTACTCTTGTAAGCTGGGCGAAGAGTTGATCATTCATCCAGCATCACGAATCCTTCTGTTTGGTATTAACAGGCGCTACGAATGAATTCATGATTCAACCTCATTTTTCGAGGTTAAGTATCTAAACAACGAAAGATTCCCATCCTTTTCATAACGTCAGCCGTGCGCAGGCCAATTCTTCATAGAACTGAACGTTATTACGAAGAGGACTGTTAATAAATTGAACACTTTTGTTCATTATTAAATTTAGCCGACAGGAACTGAGCATAAGGCTTCCCATGTCCTAGTTAGGTTAGAAGGCGTTATTCTAAGGCTACTCTGCTTTTTCAAACTTTCTGGCTTCCTCGCAAAACAGCATTTCTCTTATGATTTCTATAACCGACAGAGAAAATTCTCGATAGCTCTCATATAA
>MU889749.1:0-16422 GCA_036418205.1 Ostertagia ostertagi
AAGGGCTGAGTTGAAGTAGTCCGTCGACCGTTGTAGTTAGGGGAGCAGCAGTCGTCGCCGCGGTGCACGCCTTTTTTGCGCCGTTTAGTGCAAAACAAGAAATCCATGCGCCAATGGGAATGCAGGCAGTTCGGGGGTAAGACGAGACATCCCTTCAGTAGGTTGACCCCTTTTCTCTTCTTCCATCCTCATGAAGGGAAATACTACCTCGCTGTGTGTGTGTTCACCGATCTCACTCAAAGCGAACGCTGGGAATCAATTGTTGCGTAATCGCTCGACGAGTAGCACACGACAAATGTATGCGCCGCCGTTCCCTAATCCTACATTGCAGATTCAAATGTTCTGACTATCTCGCAGCGAGCACGCAGCGCACAATCCTGGCGCGGCGTCGGTTAGGTGCACCCTTTTTGGCACAGTCATGCAACTCGGTAGATGTTATGGCGAGTGCTTACGTCTCTGTCGCTTCTGGCATCCCTTTTCATATGTGATAATTATCTCCACATTTTTGGCTCTATATGGTCAGCTGCAGCAATTCGTTAGGTAGGAGCACAACTGGCTAAATGTATAGCTAGCCGAATAGTCATGTCGGAATACGACTTCACAACGCAGTTTTTCTAAGATTCGGCTATCGGTCATGAAATATTAGTAGTTTTCATCATATTCTGCTCTGAATGTCTTCTCTTAATATCCATCAGTGATGGGCGTGGACATACTGTCCATAAAAAAAGTGAAAATCTTTTTCTTTCATTCAATAAACAGGTTGCCTCTTAGTAGAGCTGTGGCGGCAAAAGTTTTTTTTTCGATTTTGTCTCGGACGAAATTGTGTCACGGGAGCTTTTCAACCTCATGTCAGGAGAACCAACTTACTAGACCGACGTCATAGTCGGCGACGGACAAGCGATGGAGCGATCGCGATCGCTCCATCGCTTGGTCCGTCGCCGACTATGACGTCGGTCTAAATTTCAGAGAGAAAAGTCGAGGATTCACATCATGTCTTCCTGCCTTATAGATCTTTCCGCGCTACTGCAAGATACGGGGGCACTGTGCTGGCGATGCACTCAAACCACGTAAATTCTCCTTTGTGCATGAAAATGATGCTAAGCCGTAATCGGAGGAGCAGACTTTAAAGTGCGTGGGCGATTATTATTTTCTCCGGGACTGGAATTTTGCACCCTCCTAGGCTTAGTCCTGAAGTATGCCTCCGTACCTGGCGATAGCGCTGTTCTCTCCTTTTACAATGTGTGTTATGTTTTCTGATAAGCTTTTCTAACGATTTAATAGAGATTCGAGCAATCACAGTCGCAGGACGCACTAGCACATTGGCGGCAGCCGTGAACAGGCAGGGAGTCTCAGCATCTTCTTTTTATATTTTTTTTTCTGTGTCAGTCTTCATCCCTCTAAAACTATTTACTTTTCGCTGCCCCACTCCTCTAAAACTGAACCGGATTTTGACCGAAATTGTCCATGACTAAGGAATGGCTAGAAAGTTGTCGCTTAGAGGTACTTCAACCCGTAGAACACGAATATCACGCCACTCTGGCGCGAAAACGCTGGCGCTCGCGCTAGAGGTGGTGGCGCGACTAATATGGTTCTGCGCGGGCGCCCGTAAGCGGGCTACAAGCTCCCCTACGATGACCTGTTTTGATAATCATGTTCTTCTGGTCAAACTACACCTAACGATAAGTTTTCAGCGAATTTGATGATTCAAGGTGTTCTGGCGCCTTTTGAGCTTCGGCCCTTGTAGGGCGGGCGCCAGGGACGTAAGCAAACCAGCCCTTTTGGCGCTTCGGCTGGGACCGTATGCTGAATGTTGGGGAGGGGATGGAGTCCCCGACGGTGGACGGACCACTTCAACTCGGTCCTTAGAACCGCCACAATTTGGTGCTTACCTCAGAACTAAGCCTTAAAGAGAGGACGGGTCCGTCCCCTCTCCAAGGCTTAGTCCTGGGGTGAGCAAACCAGCCCTTCTGGCGGAGCTGCTGGACCAGCTGCACCACTTGCGTCAGTACTCTCCTATCGTACCCACTTGCGTCAGTACTCTCCTATCGTACCAACCGAGTTGAAGTAAACCGTCGACCGTTGGGGACCCATCCCCTCCCCAACATTCAGCATACGGTCCCAGCCGAAACGCCAAAAGGGCTGGTTTGCTTACCTCGGACGCCAGCTTGCGCTAAATTGATGTGATCTTCGTGTTCTATGGGTTAAAATACTCATGAAGACCGCCTTGTTGCCAAATTCTCAGTTATGGAAAAATTCCCAAGGAAGTTCAGCTGTTTCCGAGGAGTGAGTAAATATGCGCCACCACTTCACGTAATATTTTTATTTACTGAACTATACTTGTTTCCGGAATTCGACTAAAAGTAATAGGAAACAATCTTGAATACGAGAATCCTGATACATGGAGAAGACGGGCCTCCTACGAGCAGGAAGTGACGCCAACTGCTTCACATGTCGTCAGTTTAGCACAAACTGAAAACTGGGTACATGGACGCAGAGCTGCCACTCTTCTTGGTGTCACTAAAACGTCTGTTTCGTGCAGCCAGAAATCCACGTGGCACACGTGGCTAAATTCTCGATGAAAAGGTGACATCACGTGTGCTCAAAGATGTTCTTGAATCGATGCCACGTTAATGCCACGTCAATTTCTGCAATTGCACAATTTCTGGTCATTTGAAGCGTCCAAGGGCAGCGGTCAACCGAAAGTCTTGGTGATTCAGCGTTTTGTAGTGTTCTCTGGGCACTCTCGCATATGCACACTATTACAGCGTCTCTGCTTTCTTTCCCTTCCTTCAAAAGGCTTAGTCCTAGAAAGCAGAAAGTATGTGCTTTTCTGTCTGGACTCTCACGCGCGCGGATGGTTGACCACTGCCCCGTAACCCTTCTGAAAGGCGAGGTGATGATTTGGCCGTTGTTCTGCAGTGAGGGTCCAGCCATGTCTTGATCGTTGCAATAGTTCGCCCATATTCCGTAGCATCGCTTAGGGCCGCAAGGTTGTACGTCAAGAATTATAGTCAGCGCTTCACACCCGCTCGCGTCATGTTCCACGTTTTTCCATCCACAGGGGCCGGATTCAATCCTCCCCCAAGGGGTTGGGGACGAAAATCCCTTTAAATTTTCTCTGTCTTCCCAACTGGGATTGTCCTGATAAAGGGCCTACATTTAATGTATGTATGTAGGTCAAAGTAAACATGCACTGGAAAATGAAGAAACTATCGTTAAAAACAAATAAATTTAAAGGGATTTTCGTCCACCATCCCCTTGGGGGAGGATTGAATCCGGCCCATGGTTGTTCCCTTGGTCTTTGTATGTAGTGACAACGATCATGATCTTTTGTTGAGCGCTTTTGTTTGCCAGATCTATTTTATTGGAGTCATAAGTTTGGGATGGAGAAAGCTAGGAACAGTGGTTTTGTTCTTTTTTCTCGAACTCAGCACTACATTCGTCTTCGGAAAACACTTTTGATTTCCAATTGTTACTGTGGCTGATGGAACGTGCTGCAGCAGTAGTGAGTCTTTCTTTACAGAAACATTGATATATTGATTGACGAGATGAGGGAACCAGGACGTCAATTTGCACGTGAGGTGTGTACAGCTAACTCGACGACTACTTTCATCTTGTTTTTCGACTGACAACGAAAGAGTGAGGCCGCGGCAGAGTCGGGCAACGCATTGATTGCGACTGCAGCACATCGCGTGCGGTTGGCAATGGTGTTGTTGTTTTGAAGAACTTCTCGCATTCAAATTCTACTTCCTCCAGATCATGTTCTCATCCACTTCATCGTTCCTCTTCAACCGTCCTTCTTCGCGCACTTAGTACACCTGTTCACTGAAGGCATGATAATGTTAGCGGCAGATGTGTTTTCGTTCAGCGCTGTGTGCTCGCGTCGTTGTGGCCGTGTTCCGCTTCAGATCTACTCGAATCGAATTCCTACTTTAGAGATGCTGATTCTGAATGCGCCGTTCATCGTCACGAATCTGATACAGCAGTGGTATAAACAAGGTTCCCTTTTCGATATTTCATCTTTTTCCGCACGACAGCCGTAGTGTGTGATGTACTCTCGGTTTTTCTTTGTCTAGCACAAGTGGCGTAAGAAGCTTGCGGTGCGGCTTGTGTCTCTAGATTTGCAAGTAGTTTAGAGGCACGCTTTGTGTCCTAGATTCACTATTTTTCCATGCAAATCGTGATGTGAATTTCTCCTTTTGTGTTTGTGGTCACTGCAGTTTTCGGTCAAGGATGCCACGCAGATTGTGACAGCTGTCCGCTGATAGATTGAGAGCCGAACCACTCTGTTGCTTCTTCTGATGTTTCTGTGTCCTTGGTCAATTTTCTCAGCCATCGCCTAACGTCAGCGCCTCTTGTATAGTTTCTGTTCAATACCTTACTTATTTCCTAAAATTCCAGAACCCTAGTGTCTGCGAATAATCAACTAGGAGTCGCCTCCTCACTGACTATATTTGAAAATACGTTTCTGCACTTTGGACCAACCACTGCAAAGTACAATATTGCCAGGAGATTCACCGCTGTTCTTCAAAATGTCATGCTTCCCTTAATCGCTCCGATTATCCTTTGGCAAGACCCTGTTGGCAGACACACATGCAGTGTTCTAGTTACAAAATTTTGTACAGTACTCTGAAAAAGGGAACCATACCATATTACCGACCTATTTTGAAATATAGTCGCGGTCAAAAATTTGGGAACCTTTTTATTTTTGATCTAGCACGGCCAATAAACAAATTGTCTCAAATTCACATATTATGTACAAAATCAAGTGTTAATACGATGGCAACACAATTTCCAGAATCGAAAATCATAATTGAAAAATATGATTTTTTTTTCAAGTAAATGGTGTGTCAAAAGTTTGGAAACGTTTTGTTTCCTCTTCGTCATAATTTGTATATGTTTTGTTAATTTTCTTTGATTATGAAATAGGAAGCGTTATGATCAAGATTTTCAGCGTTATCGCAGTCGAGCATGTATCAAGAGACCCTCCACAAATTACAGCCTTACAAGTGTATACTGGCCCGTCCTTAAAAATCGTGAGAGTGGATGGCCTCGTCTTCTCACCGACATCTTCAACAAGAAACGCTTTACAGGTTTTCTCTTCAGTGAAAATTGAAGTGCTGCATAATATCGGCCAGAATCTGGCGAATATCACGGAAGATGTACCAACAATAAGCTTTTGTTAATCTTCAAGAGATGAAGGCCCGACTGCGCTTTCAACAGAGTTGAGCGGTTCAGTGGACTGACAGAACGCGAAAAGGTGAAAGAGTCAGCGAACTAGTCGAATTTCCGCTATATTGGAAATGGGGTTGCGAACATTGCGAAGTGTCCTGTCAATCGGAAACCTAGGTATCGGATTCCAGTAGTCAGACAGAATGGAAATGTTGTCACGAGGTTGTGTTGGACCATTCCGGCGATTTACTAGTGTTGCAGCAAATCGCCGAATTTCCTGCAAAATGTGGACTCGACTAAGTATGAGGATTGTCTGAAGAATACAATGCTCCGCTCCGCTCGTCAGAAGATGTCGAAAAATCACGCTTGCTATTACGACGATGACCATCTGGTGCTTACCTTCTCATTGCCGCCGCCTACATTTAGAAAAAAAAAGCCGCTATGGATGGTGCCAGCGTCCGCAATGTCGCAGCGTTTTGCAGGTATTCGCGCCGGAGTTCGCGCGAACAGGTCAACATCAAGCACCAGGCCTTACAGTAGTGCTCTTCAATCACCGTCGTCATTCTCTGCTTATGGTATGGCTGGAACGACGACTGTCATGTTTCACTCTTTGTTTCATATTCAGTGTTTCGAATGTTTCCAATGGGGGTTGCGACTTTCGCCGATTCGGCGCGAATACGACAAATACCATGCGGCGTAATGGACTCTGACACCAGCCTATGTCTCTTCAACATCGAGTCAAGATCGAAATAACTCGGTTGTACATCTTAGAGGAAGAGTTCTCATGTCGTACAATCAACATTTCAGTAGAGAATCCCTACGAACAATTTGATTTAGTTCACAAAGTGTAGGCTTTCACCTAAGAGTCTGAAAGTGGTGTTTCAATTTAGGCTCAATTTCAATAAAACCTGATGCCATCGTAGAATTATACATTTACTCATCAACTTCGTAACTTCTCATGTGGATTCGAGACTATTGCGCTGAATTCAGTCTGGAATTGTGGAGTTTCCAAACCCTTAACGCGCTGTTTTCCGAAAAAAAGGGCGCTCATGTCCTTAGGGGGGACATTCAGAACAGGGCATTCAAAAGCCGGTGATAGGTGACACTGGCGCTAAGCCCAGGACTAGGAATAAATACAGGAGAGAGCAATGGTTGCTCACGAAATCCTCTCCCCTCTCCTAAAGCTTAGTCCTGAAGTTTTATCAGAGGCCCACTCACTTCGATGTCCCCCCCCCCCCCCAAGGACTATGAGCGCCCAAAAGAAGACTTTCCAGTTGTTGCACAATTTCCCATATAGGATGTGAATTTGAGGTGATGATGTTAGTTGCAGGCTGCGATAGGTCAAAAACAAAATAAAAATTCAAATTTTGAATGCTACTGTGCGTATGCATGCTTCATTTTCTCGCATGGTTATGTCACAGGGGGTTTCACTAGATGCGAAGGAACTCTCTTTGTAAAGGACTTGCTGTCGGCGTGCTGAACTGCTTGCTCGACAGGAGGTTTCATGGTTGGAAGGCGGCAAAACGGGTTTTTTCTGGGTTAGGTGTTAACGATTTTCGGGTGTGGTTCAGTAGGACGGAGAACGACTTTTTCGCGTTTCGCAGTCGCGAAACAATCAATTTTCGCTGCGGGTTCTAGGTCCATCATGATCAGCAGCGGACCTGAGGTTCCTGCAGCAGTTATGGGATTTATTAAGAATAACTTCGCGCTGCGAAACAAAAGCCGTTTTCTGTCCTAGTGAACCACACCTCAAGATTTCAGTCAGTTCCTGAAGTAGCGCATTTGGTGTAATAGTTCGTGCTGATTACGGTAACTCCTATCAACACATTGATGACAGCCCATTGTGCGGTAACTCCTCGTCTTTTTGTTTATTTTTTTATTAAATGGTCATTTCTCCTCCAATAATTGCTATTAGTAGCTGGTGTGCTTTTCGCGGATAAGATAATGTATGCAATCATTTTGAAATGAAAAATGTCCACATAAAACTGAACAAAAACCAGCCTGAGTTCCACCTGTGAAAGTCTGACCATGCATGCACTTTATGCTGTCGTCTATCCGTTAAGGGAGTGAAAAGAGCTTCAGGGTGGGTGAACCTATTCCTCTCCGCTCAAATGGAAGTAGATTAGTATTATTGTATTTCTTTTAAAGGTTAGCTGCTGTAAAAGAGAGTATTTTGACCAAAATACTCTTTAATAACATGAACCCAAATTTCATTGGTAAGTGAGCGGGTTAGGACAGATGGCCGAACTTGGGCGGAATTGAATTTCTTGCTTAGTCGCAGTTTACAACATCCAAAGAGCTCAATCTTTTCGATTGCAAAGTGAAATCTGTAGATAGAAGTTAGTGCTTTTGTAGTTCTTTTGTAGTTCTAGGGTTTTGCACGCCAAAACACTCAATCTCAATGCAGTTCATGCTTTGCGTCGGCCTGAATCTATAGAATGTTTGTCCTGCTTGGTTGTAGCTGAAATTTTCAATCGTTAACTGAACTTAATATCCATATAGAAGTTTATAAATATTCAAACGTTGTTCTTACTGGTAGAATTTTTCTATAAAGTAAATCTTTTTGAGCTGATTGGCGTTTTGCGTGTAATCCTATATAAATACATGGTTTCCAAGACAATATCAAGATTTTTGAAGCAGCCCCGTCTATCGATTGGGAATCACTGCCCTGCACGTTTCGTTGTGCCATTGGGAATCGTCAGGAAGCGTGTGCTGAATCCTCGCTCTTCTCGAGCAACTTTGAACGGGTTAATATGTGATCTACCTCGTGGCTACTTCCTGTTAGTGCTTGCATTCAGAGTATTTACTTTTTTGCTTCAACTCGCTGGGGCTTAATTTGAGTCTTGTATGTTCTTTCGAAAATCCTTTGTTGTCCCCCTGTTTGCACAACATTCAAACCCATTGTTTTACCATCCGCTGCGCTGGGCGTTCAGTAGAAAAATTCGCTCAAATTCCATTCTGTTAGAAGTATCATTCTCTCTTTAATAGTGGCCGTCAAACAGCAGTCTGTGAATTTTATTGTAGATTTTGCACACCCCATTGCACCATCAAAACACAGCTGTTCGTCGGAAAACAGCTTATTGTCCTTCCCCAAGTGTCCTTAGCACTTTTTGTAAGGCTCTTAAATCAGCTATTTTCGCAAGGTGATTCACATTCTGCACTTCTCTGCTCTACTAATTACGCTGATTACCTACTTAACTAGATTTGTCTCACTGGTTCTTCTCTTCTTAGATTCAGATTGCCCGCAGATTATCTTATCAGATGGCACCCTAAATTTCTGCTCATTTCACTTGTCACACCGATACTCCTCTACTCTTTATAGATTCGAATATTCTACAGATTAATATAATGGTCAATGTCAGAATCGATATCTTTGTTTTGTGTTAGTTGTCATGTCCTAGATGAAAAGCATCATTATTGACATAACGACAGTGTTCAGTTTTACAGAACCGGATCCTCCTGGTTATCGCGTACGCGTCGTCACAGTCAAAGGAATGTCTCTTGGAAAGCTTTCCATTGATAAGGTATAACTGTGATCGAATATTTAACAAATTCCGCATTTTGTATTGGACGCATGGCAGGTGCAAAATTTTCTTAGTGGTGATTTTCATGCGATCACACTCATTCAGAGGTTGGCAACGGGCTTGCAGCTGCTCCAGCTTTGGAAGGGGTGTTTGGGCTAAATGGGCTATGGTGCCTGTAGCTGCCGTGCTATGCTTGCTAGTCACATCTTTTAGCTACTAATGAGCATGTTTTAGGTTGATGTGAAGGGAAAGCGGGTGTTGATTCGAGTAGATTTCAATGTACCTCAAAAAGATGGTAAAATCACCAACAATCAGCGTATTGTCGCGGCATTGCCAACAATTAAGGTATGTTCTTCAAATTTATTTGGTGTAGGAGAGCATTTTCAGCTGTTCAGCGTTTTAATTATTCCGACAAATGCGCTTAAGAGAGATTTAGCGTCAAAGTGGATTTGATGACAGTACTGTAATACTAGTTATATGATCAATGCACGATAAAGTAGCAGTTTATATCTCGCTTTATAGTCAGACTTCTCAGTTTTTTGGATAATGTTTAAAGTGCGTGAGCTGTATCCTGGTTAAATCCATTTCACCATCTCCACCAATAATCTTCTTTGAAATCTGCAGTTAGAAAGTGCTCCTTTTTTCATTGACGTTTAGGATTTGTTCTAGTACATATCATGAATGAATATATATTAATTGCTACTCAGATTTTTCGAAGTCAAAAAATGATTTAGTATTGCTTGGACCATGATTGCAAATCAGTCGTTCTAATGTCGCATCTTGGACGACCCGATGGTAAGAAGAATCCGAAGTTCACCTTGGCTCCTGTTGCTGAGGAACTCAAGAAGGTCCTTGGAAAGTGAGTTTTTAATTTAATCGTCTCCCAAAATAGGTCTGCAGTGGCTCATTTTCAGAGATGTGAAATTCCTAACAGATTGTGTTGGTCCAGAAGTAGAGGCAGCTTGTGCTGATCCGGCTCCAGGATCTGTTATCCTTCTGGAAAATTTGCGTTTCTATATTGAGGAAGAAGGCAAATGCACAAACGAAAAGGGCGAAAAGGTTTGTAGTGTCGAGTTCAGGTGCATCCCTCGAAGTATTATTCTAGCGGTTTTTTAAAGCTCAAAGCGTCTCCTGAAGCCGTCGAGAAATTCCGAGCATCGTTGACGAAACTCGGCGATATTTACGTAAATGATGCATTTGGTACCGCCCACAGGGCACACAGGTACTCATTTCTACAGTCATTAGCTAAATTTTGCATCTCATAAGCATTACCAAGTTCTGTTTTGCAGCTCAATGGTGGGTGTGAAGCTGGACACACGTGCTTGCGGTTTCTTGATGAAGAACGAGTTGGTTTACTTTGGAAAGGTGACAACGTTATCATCCTGTTCCTATGAATTTCCTAACAGGCATAATCTATCATTTCAGGCTCTCTCTGACCCAGCAAGACCGTTTTTAGCGATTCTGGGTGGTGCGAAAGTAGCCGACAAGATTCAGCTTATCAAGAATATGTTAGATAAGGTTAGATCATAGTGATGAGTATTTACTTCCATAAAAAAGTTGGCAGTTGTTCAGGTGAACGAGATGATTATTGGTGGTGGCATGGCGTTCACATTCCTCAAAGTTGATCAGAATGTGGAGATAGGAAAATCATTGTTTGATGAAGAGGTAAAGTCGAATCTCCTTTTTGAGTGTTGCCCTTATGAGCCATGTATGCGTTACTTTTACCACAAGCATTTTTCAATCCATTGAAGGGTGCGAAGATCGTGAAAGACTTGTTGGCCAAAGCTAAGGAAAAGAACGTCCAAATCCATCTACCCGTAGACTTCGTGTGCGGTGACAAGTTTGCAGAAGACGCTACGGCTAAGACTGTCACTCTCGCTGAAGGAGTTCCTGCTGGTGGGTCAGACCATGCAATTTTTTGACCTGTATACAGCAGTATTGAATGATAACCTACCTAAACTTTTTCGCTTTACGAAAGCGACAATTCCTCAAAGTTCATTAGTCTGGATTCTTCATAGGCATAAGTTCTCGTTGAGGAAATTGAGCTCGCTTTCAGGTCACATGGGTCTGGACATTGGTCCAAAGTCCGAGGAGTTATTCGCGGCAGCCGTCGCCAGAGCGAAGACCGTAGTCTGGAACGGTCCTCCTGGCGTGTTTGAGTTCGAGAAGTTCTCCCATGGTACTAAGGCTCTCATGGATGCTGTCGTTAAAGCTACTGCAAATGGCGCCATCACAATCATTGGTAAGCTGAAAGTGCTCGTTTTGTTGAATACGAGTATGGGGTTGTTTGGTTTCATACTTACAAGTGTTCTGAATTATTTTTCCTCGGAAAAAGACTTTAAACGCAGGTGGTGGTGATACCGCGACTTGCTGCAAGAAGTTCAAAACCGAGGACAAAGTCAGCCATGTGTCAACGGGAGGAGGTGCCAGTCTTGAACTTCTTGAAGGTGGGTCTTGAATATATTTCTTCTCGCTGTTCATGCTTTTGTTGGGATTATCTTAACCCCGTCATTTTCAGGGAAGGTTTTGCCTGGAGTTGAAGCACTCTCTCCAGCTCCCTAAGCTCATCCTGGCGACAAGAGTACCGCTAGAATCCAGTAGTTTTAGATTTATGTACGATGTACATTATAATATTGATACGCGTGATTTAGATCAACTAATTAATCATTGTGTTCACCGTTTTTCCCGGTGCACGAATTACTTGTCGGATCAGAGTTCTCTTTTATTCATAATAAATGCTGCCTTGCAAACTCTTTATCCATTGCATTATATAAAGCGAACGCTAAACAATGTTCGTTGTCGTAGAAAGGCGCAAGTTCACGACGATTGTTGCCAGGCGAGGCTTATTTATCTATTTATTTATTATATTCTCACTTTATTTTCATTACGTCCAGCTCGCGACGCGCTAGTATGTAGGTGTACAAAACATAATTCAAAGGGAAACCACCTGTTATAGTCCCAACAATCGGTAGCGGGTGGTACCCAACGGTTAACTTTATACTTTGTAAGGAAAACATATGAGAGAGGAGCCTGTCCAAAAGATGGGATTTGCGGCATTCGGAGTTACACAGTAGGTTGATTGAACTTCTGTATAAAATTGAAAACAATAAAGGAACTTCGCCAGGAGCAGTTTCGTTTGCGCGCTTCTCTCGCACGCTCACCAATTATGACTGCCGCAGGGATCTCTGGGCCAGGAGGTAAGGGATCTCTCTCGATCTTCTAAACGAAACCCAGAGACTGTTCGGGGTGCTGTAGTGAAGGCTGACATATTGATGCATATTTGAAAGGTACGTAATGCATATCAGATGCACTTTGCACCTGATATCTAGACCCACGTCTTGTAAACCCTCTCTCTGACGACTGTTTGATCTAACTATCTCTATTGTGTGTCCCATTCGTCACGCTCAAGACGCAATCTACTCCACATGCTTCCACGAAGAAATATGAGACAAGTAGGGTCTCATGTGTGATGGCTTGCACTGTGCGCAATAGAACTCAATCCTATACTAACCAATTAGTCGTCAGGATACCTACAGCAAGTTCATCCATGAGTAAGTTATATCTTACTTCTAGTGCGTACACATGCAATGTCCACTTACGTCGCGTCAGAAAGACACTACCACAGTTTGGGTCTATTATTTGAAGACTTGGTGAGCCACGGGCTCGCTTATTTATGGCTGCAAGAGAGTAATAGCACAACTAGGAAACTTTGCGTAAATTTTCTCTCTGTTTCAGATGATTGAGTATCAGAGCTCTAAGACTGAGCTGTGAACTGTATGATTAAGTTGATTACAGTCAGTTCGTTTCTCGCAAAGGCAGCAGGGTCAACCCTGCGTTGCGCAAATTCCCAAATTTTTACGACCCCCTTCCTTTTCGGGGGTATCGGTACGACCCCCCATATTAACTATCATGTCTTTCACATAATTTAATGCTCATCAATGCTCATCAATGATGGCAGTCACACAACATGGAGAAGTGGTGGACCGTGGTCAATCCGCGCGCTTTGTCTCGCTCAGAGGAGGGAATCGAGGCAAATGAAGTTTTATTCATTAAATAGAAGGAATTTTCAAATTTTTGCGTAAACCAATACATCATTTTAATCGTAAAGATTTCTACTTTCAGAAACCCACCAGGATTTTTTCGATCTCTCAACTTTCCTTACCTTATAATCTGAAAAACTAAACCTTGTAGCAATTACATTGCAATCCAAACCCCTCATCTCAGAAGCTTATATATTCATTATCACAGTGCGGTCAAAATCGGGTACACCACAATTTTAAAAATACTAAATATAAATAGTTTTCTTTTCTTTCTGAGGAGTATTTGAAATGTTGTGGATGTTCAGTATTTCAAAAAATCGTCCCGTTGTTCCGTTTTCTGTGCACACGCGAGTTTTTGACATTCAAACATTCATAACTTTCTTCATAATCAACTTTTTGCAAATGTCTAAGGCTAATTAGAAACTAGAAGATTAGAGCTTTCGAACAAGCACCTGAAAATTTTCCAGCGATCATTTTTTCAAAAAATAGTCCCGTTGTTCCGTTTCTTGGGTGGTTTGGGGTCCGATTTTTGAGAAGGCGCGAGTTTTCGACATTCAAACGTTAATAACTTTCTTCATACTCAACATTTTGCAGATGTCTAAGGCTAATTAGAAACTAGAGGATTAGAGCTTTCGAATAAGTGCTAAAACTTCTTGAAATAATCACTCGCTCAAAAAATAGTCCCGTTGTTCCGTCAATTCCACCTTGATTTTTTTCAAGCCTTTTTCCTGGACCGCGACTATGCAGTCTTTAAAGGCCCATAACTTCCTTTGAAATTAATGTGATGAGAAGCGGTAAAGATTGTTGGAATCCACTCGAAGAGTACTTCATAACAACTGTGAAATTTCCCTGAAATTCCTTCTTCTCTCCTCAATCGTATAACTTCGTTAGCGGGCGTTCTGCATAGACTCATCGCAGCTAAAATTCGCGCTACACTTTCTCTTTCGTTTCGTTAGATTTTATTTGAAAGCATCGAAACTCTCTTCAGAAAGTTTGTCTGCTTACGGCCGCTGACAGAGGAGGCGTTTTTATGGGAAAACGCCTCGGGTATACGCCGTGCACCTATCTGTGGGCAGAGTTCGCACTCGCATTTGAAAGTCTTCTGTTTTCCTGAAGAAGGTGTTAGTATCCTGATTGAGTTGTATTGTGCTGTTATATGGCACTCTTGTTTCACTTTCCCATGAACTGCTCTACACTTTGTTCTCCTCGGGATTTCAGGAATGTTTCATCATCGAAGACAGACCATGTTTTTGCACTACACTGTAACAAAGTTTTTGGCTATTGTCTATTGTACTCTTGAATAATCCTATATTTATCGTGCGCCGCCGCGGAGCAAAAGCGCCGTCCGGATAGCGTCGATTAAGAATAATAAGCTGATGGTGAGACTTATTGCTTGTGCTCTGCATGCTTTAATGCTCCCATGGAGCTCATGTCTGTGTGACTCTCCGACAGCGTGCATAGCTCCTGGAGAACATTAGAGGCTGAAAGTGCACTCCCGGACACTGCACTTTTCAAGCCGTCTTGCAGCCCGTTTGTGGATACGACCCCCTCCCTTTTCGGTCGGCTGAATACGACCCCCTCGTTGTTCTTTGCGCAACGCAGGGTTGACCCTGCCTCCACAAGTGGCACGTGCGGGGCGTGGTGCACAGACTCCCGGAAAGGTAGCTTGCCGAGTATACACACTCTTTGTAGTTGGTGCTTAATGGTTCTATAATTTCCTTCTCAATTAATTGCAGAAAGAGCGGTGAAACACAAGAAAAATCGATATGATCGGATGGAGATTTTATCGGTCCGCAAGCAGCGGTCAACCGTCGTGTTCGAACTCACAACGCAAGGCGTCCGCAGGTTTTGGTCGGGGAAGTGTGTGGGTCGCAATTTCGAGTTACTGCCCAAGCCAGGTAGGCGCGTGGTGCGTGCGATGTCCGAGTAGGCAAGACAATGTTTGGTTGCAGGACCGCATTAGATTCGGATTTTATTTTGATTGCGCAGTGAGCAGAGATCGCTCTCTCTAGGCCAAATTTACGGTTGTTTCCTTGAGGAATTAACGAAACCAATTGAAGATGCATACGGCCTATAAATAAGGTTTGACTGATGCGACTCTCAGGAGGCTGAAATTAAAGGTTTTCTTCGGTAGATTCCATAATTTTTCTGAGGACGATTTTCTTTCCAGACAACGGTAAAACACATAAGGAAAGCAGAAATCTCGTAGTCTTCAAAAATGTCTTCGCCCCTCCCCAACAAGTTCTTTGAAGGAAGTTATTATTGCTGAAAGCTCAAAAACTCGCATGTGCTGCTCAAAAACCTATGGGAACAAAATGTTCGAACGTGTGATTTTCTCGGAAAATGGATTTGAAAAACGATTTGGAGCCGGTGCTGGTGCCTGTTTGCCCGGAACGAGCAAATTCCCGTTGTACTCCTCTCTACAACATGAAATAAACTGTTGTGGTTTTCGTGGAACTAAAAATTGAAGTGAGGTTATGCCCGCTTAAAGACACGCAAAACACTAACTTCTGTCCTGCGGATTTCAAAGAAAGTGGTCGGCAAAACCCCCCAAAATGTGTCGAAACGTCGTGATTTCTCGAAAAGGTTCTTGTGCAATCGCGCACCCGCACTCTGGCGCGCGGCGCCCCTTTTCTTAATTTCCCCTTGAAAAGAGCAAATCCTGTACTTTCACCCCATGAGAAAAGTGCATCACAGAAATGGAAAATGAAGTGAGTTATGGTCGCTGAAAGCCCAAAAACTCGCTTTTGCACGAAAAATGTTCGAACGGGACAATTTTTTGAAAAGGGACAATCACTAAACTTTTGATACTGTTTTGATTAGAAAATATTTGAAGTTTCTGAAACGTTTTACAGATTTCCAAAATGTCGCATACGAAGATGGCGGAGTCTGAAAGCATTTGAATGGGCCTTGCAAAAGTTGAGCGAAAGTGTAGGAGCGCCTTCTAGAATTTTGGGTTTTCCACTTCTAACAGAAGTACTTTCCGGAGAGTTAGGCAATCCTTGTAGTTTTCTGGAAGCGCACCTCAGGCACAATCAAAATCTACCTCAACAAGTCAAAAAAATACGTCCCAAGAAAGTTATTCCCTCTAAAATTTTTTCTTCGCCGCGTCCCGTTCTTCCAGCGCCCGGGTGATACCTGCCGCGCTCCAAGGCTGACGCCGCAACGCAGACGCTGTCTGCGGCGGCGCAGACGCTTTCTGGCGCAACGGATTCATGTCTAGCACTCTTATTAACAAAAACAGGGGGTCGCAACCTGGACCCTCCCTTCGCGAGCGAGGGGGTCGCAAAAATCCCGAAAATGTTTCAAACGTGACGCGTTGACCCTTGCCGCAAGCCAGTTAGGAGGACGACAGCGTTTTACGACTGCGTCTCGGAAATTCCAACCTCCGGAATTTTGTCAGTTCGTTTGATGCGGAAGTGGTAGTAGAACACTCCTATGATGACGCAGCTTTCGAGCATAAAAACCAGCGAAAATTCGTTAGAGGAGAAGCAGCCGGTGGGCGCAGCCTGTAGGCAGGGGAGCAGCACTTCTACAAAGTGCGGCTTGCAATTCTTTTCAAGTGCGTTCCCAACCGGACATTGCCTTGTTCCACGAATGAGATGTGATAAATGTGTATTTGTTGAATAGTATTTGAACTGTTCAAAAAATGCTCATTCGTAGAATGCGGAGATGGTGTGGTGACA